>JACGAQ010001943.1:0-48941 GCA_014119065.1 Orius insidiosus
TTTAAAAAAAAAGTTAATTGTGATTTTGCCACCATCATAGTCTGTTTTAATGAGTAAGTAATGGAATTTTAAAAAATTGACAATTTTTTTCTTCTTCTTTTTTTCTGTCGATAAGAAATTTCTTGTGATTTACAATTTGTTAAGAAAAAAATAAAAATCTCTACTAATAAGTTTTTATTACCTGATACAATTACGCTCAATTTCTCTACTCATTAAGTTAGTTTAGTTTAAATGTGGCCTTAAAATATTGGGTATTCTTTACATATTTACCGGACATATTTAATTTTTTCTTCACATATCATCACTTTTATCTAGCTTCTTCAAAATCAGGCCTTAGACTAAAAAATACGTAATTTTTCGGATCAATGCTCAGTGTCCAAGGGCTTAAGTGTTACCTTCACGCTTTTTTTTCATTTTCAGTCATACCAATAAAGTCGCAGACTTTAAATGGAATTTTAATGTTATCCATAATTGTGATAGTTCTTGTTAAGTATTTCTAGTTTTTAATTTTTCCGCAAGGTTCCCAACGTTCCATTACTCAAAAAATCCCGTTTTTAAATTCTATAAGACTGTAAAATTTGCTCTAAAGAAAAAAAACTATTTTTTTTTTTTTACAGTATTCAGCCTAAGTCAGGGGTACTACTTTTTGATCCATCCTCAATTTTTTTTTTCTTCCACATAAAAAAAATGCTTTAAAATTTTTTTTTTTTAAGACTTAAGTTGTAATAGACGCTTAGTAGATTAAGATTTATTTTAAAGTCAAATTTTTTAGGGAAGGGGCAGATTTTTCCACCATTTTATCTCATTTCTTGTGATACATCGTACTTTAATTTCTGTGTTTTTCTCTCTTCAGCCTTTATAAAGTAAAAAAATATAAAAGGATATCTCAAAATTGAGTTCCTAAATTATATTTTAAAATATATTTTAAGAAAAATTTAAAAAATTAAAAAAAAAACCTTAAAACTTTCAGTAGTTTTAATTTATGGTTTGTGCCAAAATGGGCCTTACGAGTCCAAATACAGTGTACCAATTTTACCCCCTATTTAGTGTAAGTATATTTTAATATTTATAATATATCCTGAATATTTTTAGCGTATATTGTCGTTTTATATATAAAATATATTAATATGGTAGTGTGATTGTTATTTTCTTTTTTTTTTTTTCTTTTGTATACTGTTTTTATTCAGAAAAAATTTTTATGAAGACATTAATAAGTTTAAAATATCAACCTTACGGCTAATTATAAGGATTAAAAACAGAGTGTACTTTCATTTGTAGATTCGTAATAAATAAAAAATATACTTAATGTTGTTGTTTGTGGTAATAAATAAAACTGGTTGGTTTAAGTCACAGTTTTCTATACCTGATAAAAAATATCCAAGTGGAGCTTATAGTTAAAAAAAAGAACTTTGTATCTTTCCTGTCCAATGACAGTCGAGGCGGCCTAAAAACCCTAAGCTCGGTGACAATATTGACCTCCAAATTTCATTTTCATTATAAAGTTGCAATAAATAATCGCTGTTTTAGGTCTTAAGAAATAAAAAAAGGAACTAAAGGAAATAAGTAGTGCCTACCTTTGAGTATCTTGGCAAAAATTTATTGTGAAGGGGTATTAACTTTTGTGACTATGAGCATTTAAAATCTCACTGCTTAGCATTTTTAAAAAAGGCACTTGTTTAAATAGTTGGAAAAAAAAACTGCCTTATTTACCACGACTGAAAAAAAAAAAAAAAGCTTGAAAGCTCAGTTTTTTTTTTATAACAGGGTTTACCTTAGTTTTGTTGATTTAAAAACAATATTGTATACCTTAGCGTTTTTTAAAAGGTTTCAGAAAGGGCTGTGGCTTACGAGTATTAAAAAATAAGTTCACAAGAAAGCTTGATTATATTTTGTGCCCTCTTAATTAATCGGCAGAAAAAAAACATATTTTTATGGTCATATCAGTTCACATTCGAACGATCTTGGATTGAAATGTAATCAAATTGTTAATTTTCCATGACAACACTTTTCTTAAAGACAAGTGCTTATTTAATATAAAAAGTAATTATTAAGCTATGTAAGTTAAAAGATTAATATGTTAAATGTATTTGACCAGTTAATAAAGGTTGTCCTGAGTGTCAAGAAGTTAATAACCCTTTTTTTATTTTTAGTTTTCAATTTTTGCCATTATTTTCTTTTATTCCTTTTTTATTTATTATTTGGTTTTCTTGTCTCTAAAAAGTTGACAGTTTTACTTATTGAATAATTTTTAATGGACTGGGTGAAGCAGGAAATTATATTGTTTTTTATTTGGGTGAGTTCTGAAGGTAATTTTCTCTTTTCCTGCTTCTTCGGAACTGCTAAAGTCTTGATCTGACCTCAACGGTATCTCCTAAAATTAGGGCTAGTTAAAAATTTTTCATCCTTGCCATCGAAAATAAGCTAGAAAAAAAATGTCTTCATCCTACATTCTCACAGAATGGGCAATAAGATCACGAATTTTTGCTACTATATTTTTGGAGGTTGCATGTGGATCTCGCCGCGCCTTTTTGCAAATGTTCCTGAAACGTCCATTTTTGCAATTTTGGAAAATGTTCCTAAACGTCTTCGCCATTTTGCAATTTTGGAAAATGTTCCTGAAAACGTCTTCGCCATTTTTGCAAATTTTGGAAAATGTTCCTGAAACGTCTTCGCCATTTTTGCAAATTTTGGAAAATGTTCCTGAAACGTCTTCGCCATTTTTGCAAATTTGGAAAATGTTCCTGAAACGTCTTCGCCATTTTTGCAAATTTGGAAAATGTTCCTGAAACGTCTTCGCCATTTTTGCAAATTTGGAAAATGTTCCTGAAACGTCTTCGCCATTTTTGCAAATTTTAAAATGTTCCTGAAACGTCTTCGCCATTTTTGCAAATTTTGGAAAATGTTCCTGAAACGTCTTCGCCATTTTTGCAAATTTTGGAAAATGTTCCTGAAACGTCTTCGCCATTTTTGCAAATTTTGGAAAATGTTCCTGAAACGTCTTCGCCATTTTTGCAAATTTTGGAAAATGTTCCTGAAACGTCTTCGCAAATTTTGGAAAATGTTCCTGAAACGTCTTCGCCATTTTGCAATTTTGGAAAATGTTCCTAAACGTCTTCGCCATTTTTGCAAATTTTGGAAAATGTTCCTGAAACGTCTTCGCCATTTTTGAAATTTTGGAAAATGTTCCTGAAACGTCTTCGCCATTTTTGCAAATTTTGGAAAATGTTCCTGAAACGTCTTCGCCATTTTTGCAAATTTTGGAAAATGTTCCTGAAACGTTCGCCATTTTTGCAAATTTTGGAAAATGTTCCTGAAACGTCTTCGCAAATTTTGGAAAATGTTCCTGAAACGTCTTCGCCATTTTTGCAAATTTTGGAAAATGTTCCTGAAACGTCTTCGCCATTTTTGCAAATTTTGGAAAATGTTCCTGAAACGTCTTCGCCATTTTTGCAAATTTTGGAAAATGTTCCTGAAACGTCTTCGCCATTTTTGCAAATTTTGGAAAATGTTCCTGAAACGTCTTCGCCATTTTTGCAAATTTTGGAAAATGTTCCTGAAACGTCTTCGCCATTTTTGCAAATTTTGGAAAATGTTCCTGAAACGTCTTCGCCATTTTTGCAAATTTTGGAAAATGTTCCTGAAACGTCTTCGCCATTTTTGCAAATTTTGGAAAATGTTCCTGAAACGTCTTCGCCATTTTTGCAAATTTTGGAAAATGTTCCTGAAACGTCTTCGCCATTTTTGCAAATTTTGGAAAATGTTCCTGAAACGTCTTCGCCATTTTTGCAAATTTTGGAAAATGTTCCTGAAACGTCTTCGCAAATTTTGGAAAATGTTCCTGAAACGTCTTCGCCATTTGCAAATTTTGGAAAATGTTCCTAAAACGTCTTCGCCATTTTTGCAAATTTTGGAAAATGTTCCTGAAACGTCTTCGCCATTTTTGCAAATTTTGGAAAATGTTCCTGAAACGTCTTCGCCATTTTTGCAAATTTTGGAAAATGTTCCTGAAACGTCTTCGCCATTTTTGCAAATTTTGGAAAATGTTCCTGAAACGTCTTCGCCATTTTTGCAAATTTTGGAAAATGTTCCTGAAACGTCTTCGCAATTTTGGAAAATGTTCCTGAAACGTCTTCGCCATTTTTGCAAATTTTGGAAAATGTTCCTGAAACGTCTTCGCCATTTTTGCAAATTTTGGAAAATGTTCCTGAAACGTCTTCGCCATTTTTGCAAATTTTGGAAAATGTTCCTGAAACGTCTTCGCCATTTTTGCAAATTTTGGAAAATGTTCCTAAACGTCTTCGCCATTTTTGCAAATTTGGAAAATGTTCCTGAAACGTCTTCGCCATTTTTGCAAATTTGGAAAATGTTCCTGAAACGTCTTGCAAATTTTGGAAAATGTTCCTAAAACGTCTTCGCCATTTTTGCAATTTTGGAAAATGTTCCTAAAACGTCTTCGCCATTTTTGGAAAATTCCTTCTCATTTCTGCAAATTTTGGCAAAAATTCCTCACAGTTCCTCACCATTTTCTCTAAAAAAAATTTCTCTATATTTTCATTATTCAAATACATTTCGATATTTCACTTATTTTCTTGGTAAAATCCTTACTTTCTAATTTTAAGGCTTCTACTGAAGGGAAGTTGGCACCTACAAGTCTGCTGTCAAACTTGAAACAGCACATCTGGAACGTTTAAAAAAATAGACTAAAAAAGAAACTTCAGAACTATTTTATTTGAACAAGCTTTTTAATTTGAAATAACTTTATTAGAAGTGAAAAAAGAAATTAGTAAATGCTATCCTTTTGCTCAGGTTGATTTTCAATGATTTCTAAAGGTGGGCATTTGAAGTGGAGATTTTTCGGCATGACCATTTGATTTTGATAAGAAGCAACTTCCTTTAAATATTTGATGACGGCTTCTATAACGTCATCGGGAACAACTGGTCCGATGCCAGGTACTTGTTTCCAGTATGGTCTCGACTTGTATTTCTTTTTCGGCTTCCGGTGCAAGCGGCTCATCGACCAAAACTCTGACGTCGATCAACGACTGTTTTTCGGCAAGTTGCTGCGATGGATCGTGAGTGTCAACAGGTGCTTCAGTTTCTGACTGTTGGTCCATGACAAGTGAAATTTCTGATGTGATAGGAGTCGGCATGTGATGTATTCTGCATCCGGTTGGATGATTGTTATGATGTTGTCTTCAATGTTTCTTGAATAAGTTCTTTTTCTTCTTCCTCTTCCTCGGATTGACGTCTAATGTTTCCTGACTTGATGCCTGCTCGATTCCTTCCAGCTCCCCTTCTTGCTCACCAACATATTCATCATCAAGGATCTCTCTTAGACTATCGATTTTCGGCGCAAAGACATCTTCCATCTCCTCACTCTCAGCATCTTTTTTCCTCATATCAACTTCTGAAAATTCTTCATCTGTAAACTCTAATCTCAATATTAGTGCTACTTCCAAAAGGGGCCTAAACCTTCATAATTTAAATTATCTTCAGGTGGTTCTAAAACAATCGTATCTTGAGTTGTCAAAAACATTTTATGATCTTCTTCTGTCTAAATTTGGATTTTAAGCATATAGACCTAATTAAAATTTACCATGTGCTTTTCCTCAACATTATAAGCATTTCGTAAGAACTTGAACCATAAGGGTCGTCCCAAACCTATAAAAGCGCTACAGCGAAAATATGATAAGTTTTACTTGAAGACCATAAGAAGAATCAGCATATCTGGAGATCTCATCTTCATTTCCCATATTTTCAAGTTCATCTTCAATCGTCGGCCATGTATAAAATAAATTGCCTGAATCAACTATGACAGTTTCAACCGAAAATCCAGAATCGATTCTTTCCAAATCGGCTATTTACAAGCATTAGTAAAACTTACATTTTTACTAACCAAAAATTCAGAATTCACTCAGGGGAAATAGCACTAAGAATTTTACCTGCCATACAAACCTTTCTCTTTTTCGACGTCTAGCTCTAAAGAATCTTTTGAAAAAGCTAAAATTTAAGTCACTTAATAATCTTAAAACTTATACAATACCATCATCGACTTTCACATCTAATCCTAAAAAGAAAAAAATTCTTCGTTTCTCCAATTCATTTAAAAAACATTACCTTCAGCTCCAGTTTCTGCCTCATTTTTAACCTTCTTTTAAATCTTCTAAAAGAAAATTATTTTAAGTTTATATTTATTTTTTACCTTCATCGTTAGATGTCAAAGAATCCAAAATGACTGTCAAAACTTTTGAATTAATTAAATTATTAGTTATTTTAATATATATGTTTAACCTTGTTCGTTTGTAACTTTGTTGCCTGATCTACCATCTTCTTCTGCTTCTTGAGGTTTCTCTTCTGTGGTATCTTCTTGGCGTTAACTACTGCACCACTCTCTTCATCAACTGAAGTCTCCTGAGGTGCTTTAAATTTTTTATTTATTTTAGAAAAACGTTTGTTTTATACCTGCTTGAACGTTTTCTTGTGTTTTTTCTCATCTGCAGTTTCTTCTTTTTTTTTTGGTTTTCAGCACCTTCTGTCTCTTCTGCTATTCCTGATTTTGCGATTATCACCTTTGAATTTATTTATATAGCTACCATCTTTTTCAACATTTGTTTCTTCTAATTTTTCATTGCTCTCATCCAAATTTTCTTCTTTTTCTTCCTTTTGCTCTCTCCCAACGCTATGCTTTTATTTTTTCTAAAGTAAATTTTACAATAAATAAAATTAATTAAACTTGATAAAAAGTTGATTACCATGTCTTCAAAAATATTTCTTGATTACAAAAATGCTAAAGGTGATAATGGTATGGAAAAGTGAATTCTGAATTTTAAGGCTATTAAAGTAGATTAATTACCGAGTGCTTCTTCCCATGTTACTTTTTGAGGACCTTCGACTTTACAGTCGCAGACAACAGGTTGTTGCTCTGCTGTAATTTCGGACAGCTTGTCTCCTGCTTAGATTCTTCCCTTATTCTGAAATCTTCTGGGCCACAATCAAGTTTGGCGAGATATGTGTAAATCTCAATAAAAAGATCAAGCGGTATGCTTGCACTTCCTCCTTCTGGTTCTTCTGTCATTAATTCGCAGAAAAGTATCATTGCTCTTGTCAAATTCTAGAATGTATTTTAGTTAGTAGAATTTAATTTTTTTTTTTACTGGTTCTATCGATCCAGCGGCTAATGCGATGAATTTTTTCCATTCGATTTTGTCAAAAAAGCCGCCTACTTTGAACAGTTCTTCTAAAGGTTCCACATTGAGGCATACACCTTTCCATCGAGTTTCTAGTGTATCTCTGGATACAGTATCTCCTTTTCCAAGCTAAAGCTAATTTATAGCAAAAAGAATTTACCTAAAATTAAATTACTTGGTTTATAAGAACTTTGAGGAATCCTGGGGAAAGTCCAGATTCCGAGATTGGAGGTGGATACTCAAATCTTTCTTTTACTGGAGGTGGAACGCCTTCTTTCAACGCATGGAAATATGCCGATGACCATAAAAGAAGGTCTGAAGGCTGCGTACGAATCGCTGCTTTCGCATATTTCTTAAGAATCGATGGCAAATTCGGCGGAATTATAATCTGCTGAGAGCAATACATTTGCTCGACAAGATCCGGCATTTTGTCGACTTTTTTAATGCTCTAAAGTACAAGAGAACCTTGAATCTGTTGCATGGCAACTAGAAAAATAAACAATCTTTATTGATTTTTCCAAGTTTGTTATTTTTACAAATAAAAATGTTTAAAGGTTTTTTTGTCCACCCCTTGGTGAGGTTGCCACCCCCTTTGATGCTTCACCACCCCCAGGGAAGCTGAGAAGGTTCTGTGGGATGTTTTAAACAATGATCATAGTAAAGTATCTCTCTAAGTTTCGGCTTTTGCTTTATATTATTCATATTATGCATCATAATAGTGACATCAATCCATACTGGAACCACTTGTGGTTGCTGGAGAAGCGATCGGTTTACGAAGAGAATATTACGCTTGATGATTATAGTCCGAAAGAGATGGCCAATGAAGAGGTGAGGATAGCAGAAATATATCCGAATTGTGGGCTTGAATATATGTGCCCAGACGATACATTCCCTGTGCATGTTTATACAGGAGTCGACAAAGATGATCAGCCACGATTATGCGTCTCTGGTAAATATGTCGGCGGAGGTGGCGAGGTTTAAACATCGCTGTCGTCGAATCTCGTTACTCACAAATCCTAACTCTTCAAAATTTCGACCTCTACAGTCAAAATAGCACTTTCTTAGAAACATGGTTGGACTCTATTTAAGACTTGATGATATTGTAATTGCTTTTACATTCGATGAAGCATCCAAAGAGTTGAGCAAAAAGGCGAAAAAAATGTTATACCAATTAGGAAGTGGGAAAATTCAAGATCTTCAGTATAGAAGCCAATGGTATATGATTACTCAAAAAGGGATATCTGGTTTTACACCACTGGAGCAAATAAGTTATGCTAGAAATGATCGCTGGGGAGAGGCGATAGACCAAAGGCTGTGTTCCGAAAAAAATCGAACCTTTGATGATTTCTCCAGATCCTTTCCCACGTTCGAATCCTTCGAGCATCTTTGTACATCATCTAAAGACCTCAGCTGTGTCGACTTCTGCGGACCTTTAGCTCGACATGAGCCCATATTACCATCATTAATGACCAACAGAGCCTCATCGGAAATCCAATTTTTTCAACCCCAATGGTCGTCATTGCTGGAAAATCTATAACGACTTTGGCCCTAACTTTAGAATCGATTGTCTACCAACCAGGCGTTCATTCAGCAACTGTTTTTGTCATTCAAGAAGAAGGGCGCGAAGAAGTTTACAATTTGACAAAAATCTTCGGATTTAAGCCATTAATTTTTAAAGATAAATACCTCCCCATGCCAAATTATGAAATTTACTTTGGCTTAAATTATATTCATGAGAACTACCCTAAGAAGAAATATGCTATAGTGATAGAAGAAGGTCTATACTGTCTCCAGACTATTTTTTATTTAGCTCAAACTCTTATATTGCTGAAAGAGACGATTCAATATTAGGCATCTCCGCATGGAATCCATATGGTATAAAAGCTCTTCAGGAAATCCATACATAGCATACAGAGTTGAAGATTTCCCTGGCTTAGGTTTTTTAATCAAGATGCAAGTTTTTGAAAAAAGTATGAAAATGAATATGGAGAAATGCTGCCACAGTCCGTCATACTATGGATGGCAGTACATCCTACAGGAAAACGAAGGTGAAATAATTATTCCTGATGTCTCCAGGTTCTAATGAGGCCGAGAGATATCCAAGGTAAACCTGAAGATGACTACAAGCTCTTCACGACACCTCGACTTACCAACAAAAACCTCAACGTATGGATCGAACGACCGCAAGATCTATTAAAAGACCGCTATTTTCAATTAATGGCCAATTTAATCCACAGCATCACAATTCATTTAACCAACGACGACCTCGATCTCTGCGCCAACAAACGCAATACAGCGATGAAAATAATGTTGAGCGAACTCAAAAACAAAGTGTTCGCTCTCTACTACCAAGAAGAGAACTGCGAATGTCAAGAAAGACTGAAATCGTATCTTAAATGCTTCCAGATATTTTTACCAAAATATTCAAAAATCCAGACTCTCTATAAAAAAGTTATGAGGCTAACGACTAATTCGAACATCATCCTTTTAATCGAAGCCACCTCACCTTTCGCCAAACATAAAAAGAAACAATTTAACCTGTGATAGTTCTAGCCAAGTGATTTCCACAAGAAAAGGAGACTATGGGCTATTTTCGATGAGGATGCTCTAAGGATCGAGAACCAAGCAGTCAGCCAATCAGAATCCATTGTTGATTTTAATAATCTTAAGGGCTCTGGCTCATAGTCAATGAACCAACCTACATATTTGTTAGTGTTTATGTTTGTATTTTAATAAAACAAGTTTTGATTCGCTTTTTATAACTTTTAAAGTAATATCAGAATTTAGTGTTTGTTCTTTAAATAAACTTTATTTTCGCAAACATGCCAGTTTAGGTTAGTTTTATTTTAGGTTGGTAGTTTTTTATTCGGCTGTATTAGCCATTAAGTGATTTTTATTATTATTTTTAAATTTTAAACTGTTTTATTTTAATGGAGTTTCTCCGAGGCTTGCCCAAAGAATCCTCCAATCGTCTGTCGGGTTTAGACTTCAACAAAAAGGGAAAAAAGGAAATAAAAGTAAACAATAATGTTAAAAGAAACATATATTTTTCAAGTCATATATCTATACTTACACTAAGAATATAATCGTGCCACTAAAATAACAGGAAAAATTTTTTTCAAAAATTTTAATTATTCTAGATACATCTATTTTTCTCAGCTATTAGAATTTTTCCACAAAAAGCATAAATGTATTATTCTTCAATACATTCTAGTTTGTACTAAAATCTAGTTTATGTATAAAAAGAAAAAAACCTTGAAAGATTAATACAATAAAGAAAAATTGAAATTACAGTAAAAAATTTTGTTGAATTTTATATACAATGTGTGGGTATCTAAAAAGGGTAGGAGAAACCTCCTGATCAAATAAAAACCATGAAATTTTCTACTCTGAAGTTAATAGAATTTTTTTTAAATATTTATCTTCCATATAAATGTCCTACTATACACCTATGACAATAAACCTTTTTTTTTTGTGTTCCCATTATCAAATTACAACATTAAACCTACATAAATGAAAAATTTTTCTTAATAAAATAATTTTATACCATAAATGTACTCACAAAGCATTTTTATGTTCATTTTTTATCCCGGAGGGTAACTATAAAATTCTGCCCTTTTTCTCGTCGGTTCTATTGCACAAGTACGAACCCACTCAGTTAATTCTAACCAAGCAATATTTTAAAAATAATAAACTACTTCAGATTAAAAGGATTAAAAATAATTTTTAAGAAAAATAAAGCATATGATATTAAAATATTTTCATCATAATTTTTTTTTTGTTTTTTAAGATTTTTTTTAAATTTTTTTTTGACATTTTACACCATTAAAATGGGATAAGTACATACATTGAATAGTGTTCATTAGAAATTGGTGAATCACAAAAATGTTATCACTTTGCGTATTTTAATGGATTTAGGCTATGTGTACAATTAAGTCCCAAAACTACACACAAAAATACATAAAATAAATGATGTTAAAAGAAAAAACTAAAAAAAAAGGGTGAGATTTGAAGAAAAAGAAAATTTAATGATGTTCTGTATGTACAAGGATGATTAAAAGAAATTCTATGTGACGGCGGTGAGAAGAGAGTGTGGAGCTTGCATATGAAGGTTGGGAGGCGAAGCAAGGACTGGGAGACCGACTTGTGTAGCGACTGAAAACGGTATGGAGTGGTTGTGGAGTCGGAGGGCTATGAATGATGTGGGCGGTCATTTCGCTTGTTTCCCCCTTGATGAGTTGTTTTAACATGAACGCGTTACTCTTTTCAACAAACGCTTTATCGAAATGGGCATAATTACTTTTGCCGGTCGCGTGGCTTCTTCTATGCGAGACGAGGTGACCTTTGCACATAAAATCTTTAGGGCATAGATCACATCTGAAAGGCCTTTCGACGGGGCCGTTTTTCTGATGTGATCTAGCGTGAAACATGAGGTTACCCTTGAGGGGAAACGATTTTCCGCATTCGGTACATACGTACGGTCTGTCTCGGGGATGGGTCTGCATGTGCTCGACAAGATGTTCTTTTGTTGAGAACGGGGTAGCACAAATAATGCAGTTGTACTCAGAGCCTTGGACATGCTGCCTAACGTGTCTCTTGAGGTGTTCTTTCCTCGTGAAAGTCCTGTTACAGTACTCACAGCTATGTGGAGACTCACCTGTGTGAATACGAATATGGTTTGTTAGATGCTCTTTACGAGTGAAGCTCTTAGTACAGTAATGACATCGATGGGGGCTTTCACCTGTATGCTGCCTAATGTGATTGGTCAAATGTTCTTTCCGGGTAAAGCTTTTGTGACAATAAGTACATTTATGAGGGGACTCGCCTGTATGACGGCGGACGTGATTCACAAGATGGTCCTTCCTTGTGAACGCCTTCGGGCAGTACTGACACGGATATGGCGTCTCTCCGGTATGCTGCCTCTCATGATAAACCATGTGGTCTTTTCGTGTAAACGTTTTCGGACAATAATTACACTGGTGAGGAGTCTCCCCCGTGTGGTGGCGTATATGATTCATGAGGTGCTCCTTCCGAGTGAACGTCTTTGCACAGAAGTCGCACCGATGTGGGGTCTCGCCAGTGTGCCACATGACATGGTTCTTGAAGTGATCTTTTCTCGAAAAATATTTTCCGCAGACGTCACAGTGGAATGGTGACTCAGTAATAAATGATCGCATAGAAACTGCGATTTATACCACGTCGGTTGATTATAAAAAATTAAAATCTGAAACAAAACAAATTTCAAATTAGCGACTGGCAATAAGGCGAAGCTATCTCATGGGCGCATCTCCTCAGAAAACAAAAAGTAACGATCGGGAAGGGGGAGGGGTCGGATTCCAGGAAAATAAAACATACAGGGCCGGGCGGTCGTGTTCAAGAAATTTAACGCTAGTTGAAACTTCCCCCTCTTCCCCGTCCCACCATATTGGACCCCCACTCACCCTCCCACCCACCCTCTAGTAGTTATAGAAAACAACACAAAAACTAATCAATACCGACGAAAAATCGACAAAAAAAAAAACCAAAAATTAAATTCAAATTTGAAAACTAGCAAGCGGGGGGAGGGGGAAATTGTTTTCTTTTTTAACCAAGTCCCCGACCGGACGATTTCCGTCAATGACCTTGGATTTCGATTTATTTTCTACGCCAGATTTCAGGGATAAATAAATCCAATTTAATTATTATTAATTAATAAAAGTGCATTATAATACAATAAATAAGGTGAACAATGCATTTTAATGACGCCGACTTGCCAATGGAAAGTTTTTGAAAACACATTATTTTGGGTTTATAATATAAATATTATTGTTTAATTGCTTGATTGGAAAAATGAATTTGAAAATAGAGAAAATAATGGAAGAGAAAAAAATAAAGGGAAGCCATTGGGAGGTTAATGAGAGGGGAAAAGATACTCACTATTTTTCCTTTATGTCATTCGAAGCAAATTGAAATGCTTCAAAAGTTCTTCTTTATTCTCTTCTCGAAAAGAAAAAGGCGAAAAACTCAAAAGAAGTCACGAAAAAAATGAAATAGTAAACTTAAAAAACTTGAGTGTTCGAACGAAAAATAATTCTTGAAAACAATTACATGTCCAGAGAGGCGGAGAAGACGGAAAAGCCGTAACGTTGAGGACGCGACGTCGGGCGATGGATCAATCGGAAGCCATTTTTAGTTGAGAACACTCGAGAATGCGCCACAGTCTCGGGCGGCCCCGCTTCGCCCCCCTTTCGTCAATAACCCCGCAGTTCCGCACCCACCCAAACCACTTTTCTCGCCCAATCCCAAAACTCCGTCTCTCGCAAGCCTCAACAAATGAAACATTGAAAAACTTATACGTTCTCAAATTCAAAATCCTTTTACACTAGTCTCCCAATCTTTCACTATTTTCTTCCACTTTCAAAGATACACAATTTTTTAGCCGCCGTTTTGTAAAATTTCATTTTAAACGCCAAGAAAAGAAACTAATTTTTTTCGCGCTATAAATATGTGGGAAGATATCCAAATTTTGATCACTCATAATACCTGCAAAAAAATTGGGATGAATGACTGATTTTAAAAAAAAGTTCCTGTGGATTATGGATGCAGGAAACTGCCTGCATTTTTTGGGGCACAAAATGTGTTTTGTTTTTGAGACTGGCAGACCATTTCGAAAAATTTGAAAAAATTAGGCTCCCCATAATTTTTAGAAATAATATGCTTTTCAACTATTCTTCCAATTTTTCAATATTTTCTTCCACTTTTAAAGATACACAGCCACCGTTTTGTAAAATTTCATTTTAAATGCTAAAAAAAAACTAATTTTTTTCGGCTTTAAATATGGGACTATTTCCAAATTTTGGATCACTCTTATACCTGCAAAAAATTGGGATGAATACCTGATTTTAAAAAAAAGTTCCTGAGGATTCTTTTAACTGCCTGCATTTTTTGGGGCACAAAAATGTGTTTTTTGTTTTTGAGACCCCACTCCAAAAAATTTGAAAAAAATTAGGCTCCCATAATTTTTACAAAAATAAAATGCTTTCTACTTTTCTTCCAATTTTCAATATTTCTTCCACTTTCAAACACACTGCCGTTTTGTAAAATTTCATTTTAAATGCTAAGAAAAGAAACTAATTTTTTTCGCGCTTTAAATATATGGGACGATGTCCAAATTTTGGATCACTCATATACCTGAAAAAAAATTGGAATGAATACTTATTTTAAAAAAATTCCTGAGGATCATTTAACTGCCTGCATTTTTTGGGGCACAAAAATGTGTTTTTTGTTTTTGTGGCCCACCTCTCGAAAAATTTGAAAAAATTAGGCTCCCCATAATTTTTACGAAAATAAAATGCTTTACTACTTTTCTTCCAATTTTTCAATATTTTCTTCCACTTTCAAACATACACAGACACCGTTTTGTAAAATTTCATTTTAAACGCAAGAAAAGAAACTCATTTTTTTTCACGCTTTAAGTATGTGGGAAGATATCCAAATTTTGGAACACTCATATACCTACAAAAAAAGTGGGATGAATAACTGATTTAAAAAAAAAAGTTCCTGAGGATTATGGATGCAGGAGACTGCCTGCATTTTGTGGAGAACAAAATGTATTTTTTGTTTTTGTGTGCCACCTCTTCGAAAAATTTGAAAAAATTAGACCCCCATAATTTTTACAAAATAAAATGTTTTTCAACTATTCTTCCAATTTTTCACTATTTTCTTCCACTTTCAAAGATACACAGCAACTATTTTGTAAAATTTAATTTTAAACGACAAGAAATGAAACTAATTTTTTTCGAGGTTTAAATATATGGGACGATTTCCAAATTTTGGATCCCTCAAAATCCCTGCAAAAAAATGGTTTAAAAAGTTGGAGTGAATACCTGATTTAAAAAAATTCCTCGGGGGCCCCTGAGGGGTCTTTTACAGCCTGCATTTTTTGGGGCCTAAAAATGGTGGTTTTTTTTTCGTTTTTGAGACTGGCCCGAAAAATTTGAAATAATTAGGAATACTTCTCCCCTTAAGTTAGTTTTCACGAAAATAAATTTCAGCCATCTCAAAAAGGTCAAAAGCTATAAGCATTTTAAGATTTAAAAAACCTAGGGGAAAAAAAAGAGCTATTCTTGCAAAATAGTTTTTTAAAAAAGTAGCCCTGCGGCAGCAGGACTAAAGAGGTAGATTTCTTTCAGGTGGTTAAAAAATCATGGTTCCCGGCAAATATAAAAAATATTCGTTTTTAATTAGATTCAAATTCATTGCATCCAGCTGATTTAAGTCAAGGTTAAATCTTTTTTAACCATCCGTATAACATCACTATTAAGTTTGAAAGCGATAGGATGAATGGTTTTGGAGATTTGCAGTTCAGGCCCTAAGTTAAGTACCATAACCGCTGGTCCGATTCAAGCCGTTAACAAACTCATAAATTCTATGTTTTAAAAGCGCTAATATAAAATTTCATGGTCATCAAGTAAAAATTACCCAAGTTATTGCTTGATTATATGCATACGGAATATAATTTGAATTAAGGGTGGATTGTGGTCCAGGGGGTGTGAAACGAAAAATGTGTACAAAATTTTTTGATTCTGCGACTACTTCACCCATAGCAATAGGTAGATTTTTTTCAGAATCTCAAAAGTCATCAAACATATTCAAAAATTGCTATTTTAGTAGAAATTTACCACTAAAAACTGGCTTATGTAAACTTGAAAATTCACTTTTGGTCCAAATGGCAACATTTTTCCATTGTGTTTTGCCTGGATTAAATTCTAGGAAGTAGGACTAAAAAAAAGGAAACAGGGTGCGTTGTTCTAGAATCTAGATTGAAAAAAAAAATTGCTTCAATTTTAGAGGAAAAATAGGTTGGGATACCTACTAACTGTAAGAGAAGTCTATGGAAAACTTAAGAGGATCTAGCAGTCCCCTTTGACGACATCTTCACTGATCATAAGGTTGTCTGTGATGCCGGCTGTCCGTCCATCAGTAGCCAGTTTTTTCTAAAAACACTTCACAGTAGCAAATTTCATCCAATTTTACTGAATCTTCACAGTGGCTTCATTTAATTCCCAATTTTTGTTCACTGTTTTAAAGAATCTTCGCTAAATAATGTTCAATAAAAGCCAGGAGTAAAATAGAAAAATAAATAAAATAAAACAATTTTATAAAACTAAAAATAATCAATAAACATTTCAAATTCAACAATTTTTAAATGAAAGCACTTTACTTAAAAAAACCAACCACCCATTAGGCTTTAGAAAATCATTTTCTTAGGAGTATTTTTAATTGCGCTGATAAACTAAAAATCTATCAAAATATTTCCACAATTTTTAATTTTTCCAACGCTTTGTACAAAGGGACATAAAGTATTTATAATTTTAAATTAATCGATACTCTATGGTATGCATTGCTTAATACCCCACGAAGATTCCAAGTGTTTGAAAATGTCTCAGGCTGAGTATTGTAATTTGAGTCGACAGCTTTAGCCCAGATTTCAACCTAAAGAAATTTGTTAGATTAATAATTTTAAAAAAATTAAAATACCTTTTTTTGTTGATTTTCAACGGGTATTTGTGCAGTCCATAAGTCCATCCCCAATGATAAGGATGTTTGGCTGAATCTTGATTGACTAAATCAGCGACGTGCCAGGTTTTCCTTGATCAATTGTGACATCGACACGTACAATTTTTCTTCCGCCACGACCAAGCGTAACCTTTGACTAAAACAGTTTTGTCGACGACGTTAACAGTTTGGTCATTTTTAGGAAAACAGATGGCGGAGATGACGGGCAGTTCTTGAATTGCTGGAGATTTCGAAAAGTCCACTGTATCCCAGTCGGTACTTGGCGAAATCCTTTGTAATCGTTACGCTGCCAATGGCTTTCGCTTTCTTCTTTACTAACGATTATTTTACTCAGCCATTTGACATTACGAGCTCCGACTGTTCCAGGGACTACGACTCTGACAGGAAAGCCATGATCTCGACTAAGCGGCTCACCGTTCATTCATAGGCTAATATAACATCTCCTTAGGATCCATCGCTTTCTCAATCGGTATTGAAGCCCCATAAGGTGTATTTGTTGGATCAGTATCAAAACCTTCAAACTGAAATATATAATTTTCTTAGGGTAATGTTTACTTGGGCATTTTCATAAATTTAAGCCCAGACATTGGGTTTCTAGCCAAAATGTTTACCTGAACATGTTCAGCACTTGTATTTTCATTCAAGCCTAAACTTCGAAGAACATCATGCAATTTAGGGCCAGACCAAGTAGCGTTTCCAATAGCAGCATGCCCCCAACTCAGGCCTTTGACCGCTTTACCTTAAAATCAACAAAATTAGAAGAAATGAAGATTAAAAAGTAATTACTGCGCTCATTTCACTTCTTCTATTTCCAGCACACATAACAGCAGCGACAACTGTGTGTTTGGGAAGCTTCTTAATATCTTTTAAGGTCAATATCTTTTTTTAATATCTAAACCTTCAATTTCCAATTCATACGTTTCTGGATCGATTTCTGGCACTGGTAGGTGATTTCGGACATAAAAGAGGTCGCTAAAAAGAAAAATTGCTAATTCAGGCAACCTTTGGTTAATCAGACTAGAAGATAATTATGTGTTCTTTGTTTAAATTAGCAAAAAAAAGGAGATTCTCCTTCAAAAAGCTGACAAAAACACCCAAAGATTCTATTTAAAAAAAGGCGTTTCTTAGCCTAATGACCAAGCAAAACTTAGAGAACAAGGAAAGAGGGTATCACCGTCGATAAACTGACAAAAACACCAAAATATCGTCTTTTTTTAATTGGGGAAAGGGGAGTCTTATGACCAGGAAATTTCGGATAATGTGACCATAATCCAAAGGTCTGTGGCGATCTTTTCAGCTAACAGAACGTAAGAAAGCTAGCAAAAAAAATTAACCCTTTGGAGACCGTGTCTGACGCCGGATTCTCTGCGCTACTGGCGCAGCACTTTTCCCCTCACTTCTCCACGACCGCTCTCAGCGCCCAGCAAAGCACAGAAAGCAACGAGTGATGCGATCATCACGTAGTTCACTTCTTCCCCAACAGGTGGCCAGTTTTTGCATGTCGCTAGCGCCACGGGAAGCGAAGGTATTAAATATCTTAGAGAAATAGAAAGGCTTCCCGCTGGGCAACTATAGTCGCCTGCGGTCTTGAAAGGGTTACTGGCAAAGCGGTCCTGTGTGCTGCATGTTTTCCACAAAATGCACAAAATCTTTGAAATTTAAAAAATTACTTTGGGGTGAGAAAACTATCGACTAAAAGTTCTGGAGGAGGTTCTGCGTTAAAGGTTTAGAAGAACTCGGTTTAGAGCAGGATGTCTTATTGGATCATCTGAATATGGATCTTCCATATTCTTTGTCGCCTCTTTGGCTTCTTCTGGGTCCAGGTTTCCTAAAAGAAAATTAAAATAAAAAATCATAATAGAAACTAATTTACCAATTCTGTACTGCTCAAGCAATTTGAGAATGTGAGTCTGCTTGTGTATGCCATACAGAAGCCAGAAAGGCTCGACAGACCCTCCAGCTGCCAACATGATGGCATCTCCTCCAGGATGCTCCTCAATAAATCTGTTATGTCATAAACACCTTCGCCAAACGTCACCCAGATCCTTTTTTCTTTTGTCGTATGTTCAGAAACATCCGTCAACTTATATTTCGGCAAACCATCAACTTTAGATCCAAAACTTTTGATTTCTGCAGCCTTGAGACTTTGGTCTAAAACTTTTTATATAATATTTTTTAAACAATAAATACTTTTTAAATAAAAGTATGTCGAAATTCCCAACGCAAGGCTGACTCCGGCCAGTCGTATGATTGATTTTTCAAGTTCTCTTCATTCTTTGAGTAAAAGACCGAAGAAGTCCTTATGAGGCGTTTATGGTTTAATAAAATCCTTCTAAATTTAAAATTTTATGAGATATTAATGAAGAAACAAACCTTATAAAAATTTTGCTCATCATGACCAAAGTTGAAAATTAAAAAGTGTTTAATATCTTAATCCTTTTATCTATGCTTACATAATAATTAACTTTGTTTGCATTTTTTGAGAATTTATTTAGGCCTTGATTTTAGGGTGAAGATCTGTCAAAATGTTCAAGAAGGTCCCACATGGCAGGTTCGGTTTATCAATTTATCAGAAAGGTAACTTTTTTGTTATCATTTTGGAGCAGAATATTCTAAAATTATGAGAATCTAGGTATGTATACATATTATGTTTTATAAATGATCACTGTTGATTTTTAGTGAATTAACAAAATGAGCCAATTTTGAAGACTGCGTTGAGGGTGTGGAATGTCCAACTGCAGAGTGTGAGGTATAGATTTCATGCAGACAAACTAGATGGTCCGAGAGCAAAGCGTCATGGCTACAGCAGTAAAATTCTACAGAGAGGTCTCCTCCCTCATGTGGACGGTCCTAGACTACCAATGCCTGTTTACGTCCAAAGACGCCTGGAACCAAAAGCGGCGCTTTTCGGACAAAACGACTACATAGATATTCTCGGCGGTAACCCGTCAAATCCCGATCCGGGAGTCCATCCTTACAAACTACTTTATCATCTTCCACCTTGGGTTCGTGGCATAAGTGGCAACGAATATCAAATGCTTTTACGAAAACGTAAAATGTTAATGACGACCAATTATCCATTAGCTAGGCCTACTAAATGGCGAGAGTTAAATATGCGAATAAACTATTTGTATAAATTTCTAAACCAAAAGACGAACTTGGTTTAGTAGAAAGTAAAACCAACCTTTTTAAAATGTATAGCTTTTTTCAATAAAATTTATCTCTGCCGAAGAAGTTTCTTTGAAAAAAAAATTTTTTTTTTCCCTCAATATGCGCAACAAATCGTGAAATTGCGATCTATCAGACATTTTGATTGATGGGTACTCTTTCCCTCCTTTATAGTTTCCCTCTCTTTGTTATACTTTCATTCCCTTATACTTCCCCTTCTGTTATACTTCCTCCTCCGTTATACTCCCCCCTCCTATACTGTTAATACTCTTTAAGGAAATTTTCATTGGAAGCTCTTCAAACCAGTACTTTTTCATGCTTCACTTGCTAAAAATTTGGGAAGACCTTCTCCCAAAAACCAGACATGGATAATCCACTAACTTCTCTTCAAGAAAGTTAAAAACCTTTAAAATTTAAAAATTTTTATTTGCATTGTAAACCCTTACTCTGTTATACCCCTCCGTTATACTTCCCTCCGTTATACTTCCCCCTCTGTTATACTTCCCCTCTGTTATACTTCCTCCTCCGTTATACTTCCCCCTCCTATACTGTTAATTCTCTTTAAGGAAGTTCGTTGGAAGCTCTTCAAACCAGTACTTTTTTCATGCTTCACTTGCTAAAAATTTGGGAAGATCCCAAAAACCAGACATGGATAATCCACTAACTTCTCTTCAAGAAAGTTAAAAACCTTTAAAATTTAAAAATTTTTATTTGCATTGTAAACCCTTACTCTGTTATACCCCCTCCGTTATACTTCCCCTCCTTATACTTCCCCCTCTGTTATACTTCCCCCTCCGTTATACTTCCCCCTCCTATACTGTTACTTCTCTTTAAGGAAGTTTTCGTTGGAAGCTCTTCAAACCAGTACTTTTTTCACGCTTCACTTGCTAAAAATTTGGGAAGATCCCAAAAACCAGACATGGATATCCACTAACTTCTCTTCAAGAAAGTTAAAAACCTTTAAAATTTAAAAAATTTTTATTTGCATTGTAAAAAAATTTTGAGAATCATAAATGTTATAATAAAAAATGGTGGGTTAAGATTGTTGGCCAGACCTAAAAACAAAAAAATTATTTTGGTTTATTTAAAAAAACAAGCCAAACCTCTGCATATTCCTCCATAGTTGTAATAACCATATTGGCAAACACAAACACCACTGGCACACTCCATTGTATTTTTAAATTCTTCTCCAATATAACACTGGCTTTTGTTGTAACAGCTTTCCCCTAGACCTAAAGAAATTTATAAGTAAATAGTTTTTTAAAAAATTCTTTACCTCTATTTCGAACGCATACTCTATCAAAATGATAGCTTTGAAGACAAGTGCACTTTTCACGGTGGCAAAATGATGAATCTCCTAGCCTTTCTTGGCATTGGTTGTTCATAATGCATGGCCCTCCTATGTCTTGAGCGACTAAATTTTTTTTAGTTGTAATTTCTTTTTTTAGTTTACCTGCTAAGCATTCATGGTTATGAGGGTCTGAAATGTAGCCATGATTGCACTGGCAGTGACCTCCTCCATCTTGGCCAATAACACAACTTGAAAATTTTAAAGATGCA
The DNA here is from genome assembly GCA_014119065.1 of Orius insidiosus. Taxonomy (NCBI): domain Eukaryota; kingdom Metazoa; phylum Arthropoda; class Insecta; order Hemiptera; family Anthocoridae; genus Orius; species Orius insidiosus. Next base: position 21,474 of record JACGAQ010001943.1, read on the forward strand.
CACTCATAATTGATCTACAGCTAGCTCCAACGCCTATTTTTTAATTAAAAAAAAACTCTTAAATTTATCATACTTGCTACGCATTCTGTCATCTCTTCGTTTGGTATAAAATTGTGTTTACATTCACATGTTTTCTGCATATAGCAATAAGAGTTGTCCATATAGCAATCTTCATCGTAATCGCAGTTTGATCCTAAAGTGTATCCTTGTCCTACAAAAATTTAGTGTTTTTGCTTTTTTATCATTTACATACCTAGTACTTGTGCAGCTTGCACGAGTAATAAAATTACTAACATTTCCAGACGATTAGTTTCATCTCCACTTTTCATAGAATTAAAAAAATTCTTTATGGGCCACCTAGAGGACACACCTTGTCCCTTATCTTATGATAACGTTCGAGATTAATTTTGAACTTTCAATTAGGTTGATAGTTTGAGATTTAACAGGAAGAATAAAAGTTAACCGGGGAAAAAAATCTTATTTAACAAACATAAATACATAGATAAAAGGCTATTAACAATACTTATAATTTTTAAAAACTTAAAATTATTGGCACCAAAAATTAACTAAAAAACAAAAATTACGATCAATCGTATAAATTCAGTCTCCCACCTTCCAGTAAAAAAATTAAAATTTACAAAATTTATTATTAAAATTTGTATTAAAAATAATAATATAAGTACAAAAATTTTTATACAAATATAAGTAATAGAAAAATCTTAAAACTATTGCTCTGTAAGGTCGGTTTTGTGGAAATTGTAACAATGGCCTTATAGATGATTTTGATTAAAATTTGGCACTGAATGAGCAATTTGATTTTAGGAACGAAATCTACAGTTTTGAAGATTGGAGGGCAATAGACTAGGAAAGTAAGAAAAAAAATTATGGCGATTTTGGTTTAGGCCCTGGACGAAGTGTATTGTTCCTCGCCTTAATTCTCGCCTGAAGGGTAAGCAATAATCCAGCCAAAACGTCATGATTGTGAAGTTTTTTCCCAAAAGTAATCTCTTCACCGAATCATCATATGTGAGTAAAGCGACCATATTTTGAAGTAAGAAACCTTGGCAGTACTCCATCAGTTGGCACGCATTAAACCTAAAAATACATAAATTTTCAGAAAAAAAATTATGTTACCTTAGCATGTATGTACATAGAAACGATATTATCAAGGTCGACCATTGTCGAACACTGCGCTTCACAAAATCGTAAAAGGCCATCAAGTTGGAAAAAATTCGCAGCCGCCATTAACTCTAAAACATCATTTTGGTCTACTTCAAGACCCTCGCATCCTCCATTATAAAGAAACTGCATAACAAGCTGAAAACATATGAAAAATTTATAAAAATGTCGGGATATAGTTTATTAAAGAAAAATTTAACTCCTAGAGCTTTAAATTTAGCCAAAGATATAGTAAGGTTGTCAGAAAAAAATAATTTAAACCAACAAGTTGGCACACATGTTGATTCAGCTTTGAAAGAATTGAAAGAGCTTCTGGAAGATGAAGACTTAGAAAAATATTTTTTAATTGAATTAATCTCATTGCGAAAATTACTATTAAAAGCACCAAATCAAGAAGTAATTATAATATTTTTTCCATTATAACATATTTTAGGTAGAATGGAGCAAAAGATCCTCCACAGAAAACGAAATACAACAAATTTGTGAAAAAATCAAAGATAAAATAAGCAAATTAAGATCAATAAATGAAGAAAACAAAATTTTGAAATCAGAAGAGAAAAAGGGAAAACATTATGAGCCATTTGACCCAAATAGTTATATACAAATAGGAATCGATTTAAAGAATAAAATAAGATGCGTATCATTTGAACCCAACGAAAGCGTGGCTCACTACATAAAAGAGCAGGGATTTGAAAGTTACTGTTTTAGAAATAGCCATGGATTTAGAAAAGGATGAAAATCTGCCTGAAGACATCAAAAAGAAAGTACGAAAGATGATAAGATCGTGCATTTTTTGTTTTTCAATCAACTCATTGGCAGTGCTTGATATTAGAAAACATATTTATGAACTGAAGTAATGTATTTAAATTTTGAGTTTAATATCTTTTTTCAGGGAGGTATTGAAAACATACTCATTCGGCTTTGATCTTATTTTTAAAATAAGAAGAATAGGAGTACATATTGACAGGATGATGCACTACTGTGATATAGAAGCCGCATTGGATAAAAAAGATTTAGAAAAGATAGAACTTGATAGAGAAATATTAAATCAGAAGTTAAGGCAAGGTAAGGTCCAGATGTGGCCGTATATTGGAACAGTGACACAAATGGAAAATGATCCATTATTTTCATGCGTTGAACATGCAAGATTGAGTACACCTTCAATAAATGATTTCTGACCTGAAAAATGTGATATCGGATGTCATTGATTTGAACGATGGGGGGATTTCCTTCGCAGAGTTTGGAGCTAAGCATTCCTCTAAATCGTGGGGATGAGGTGACCAAAACGATCTTATGGGCGTAAAAGACTCTTCCTTCCACTCTGAATTGTACGTCGAAAGTTCAGGGTTGTTGACAAATTAGGATCGATTCGTGCTCCGCCGTTGAGAGTAGAATCACGGATCGGCCTGATTGGTTCCCAGCCGTAACAAGTCGAAAAAATATCAGCCAAAAGCAGTGTTGTTCCTTCTACTTTGCTGTACCGGAAGATATTAAAAAGCAAAGGGAGGCATTCGTCGACAAACTGGGCAGAACAGTCGTCGGCCAAACGTGAAGAAAATCCTGCAGAAGCTGATCAATCATGCTTTCAATATGTCCGTGTGCGGTTGCCAAAGTAGACATCCAACTATGAAGACTCCAACAAACGCCCAAATTTCTCAAATCGAGTGTTATTTCTGTTTAAAATTATAAGTTTATGTTAAAAATAACAAAAATTAAGGTACCTAAATGGTTGTTTTCAGTGCTATGATACATAGCTTCTTGCAGACATTTAATTTGCGCTTTTCCTAATTTAATTAACTGATTAGAGTTCCCTTCTCCGACCTAAAAAAATTAGTTACGTATTTTTGGTTTATTATTTTTTACTTGTCGAGGGCGTCGTTCGGCAGTGAGTTGATTAGCTCCTTCTGCAAGAATTTCTTCTAATGAAAGAACTTCTTTTGTATTCTGATTTAAAGGATGAGAGAGCAATTTGTGAAGAACGGTTCTCTGACCATGGGCTGCAGCAACAGCGAAAGCGCTGTAGCATCCTCTTTGTGCTGAACCGGAATACGACCCAGAATCCTTATACACGGTGGAAAGGAACGGGTGTGCTCCATGCGATAGCAACAAAGACACCATTTCCAAATTTCCAGATGCAGATGCAACCTGGAGTGGTGTCATTGTGGGCTTCTCTTCACTCAATCTGGCCCCTCCTTCACATGAGCCCCTCTTTCTAAAAGTAACTTTGCTATCAAAATATTTCCCTGTAAAGCTGCATAAGTTAAAGCTGTCCAGTGTTGGGTCTCGCTTGGACGTTCGGACATCCCTGAAATCAATTTAATTTTTATTTCAATTTTTTTAAGCTCACCGGTGATCCTTGCGGTGGAGTTTCTAAATCTGGATCACATCCAAATTCCAGTAAAATTCTAACAGAATTTTCATCATTGTTTACACAGGCAAGCATCAAAGGAGACAAACCATTATCCCCAACAGTATTAAGCTGTAAATTTTGTTAAAATATCGTCTATATGTTATCAAATACCTTAGTGCTAGGAAGTAACTGCAGTGCATGAGGTACCATTTCACGAATTCCTGACCCCAACATTCTAAATGCTAACCCAATTTTAAGTTTTTTAACAGCATCAACTTCTTCACCACATCTTCTGGATATGCTTTCGTCACATCTATTAGGGAGGAAAAGAGATCTTTAAATGTTAAATGGATTTTTAAGACATACCCTGGTTGCCGAACAGGTGAATCGACACCGGGCAAAAGTAGCCGCCCAGCTTGCATGATGTCATCTTGATCCACAACTTGAGAATGTCTGTATTGTGCATGAGCTGACGCTGTTCTTACCCATTCAAGAAGAGGAGGGAGAACAACATAAGCTCTCTCATAAACAAGCTCTTGAACTGAACCACAATGCTCAAGCTAAAAAGATAGTTTTAATATTTTTTTCTATTTACTTAATGAAACTTACTTGAGAGCATCTCATGAAGTAAAATAAAGCTTGAATAGCTTGTGGAGAGAATTGAGGCCTGGAGGGCAAAACTGAAGATGAAGTTCGAAGTAAGTCAGCCAATTCTTGAACTGATGCTACGCATGTCGTCAGGCTATGGTCTCTTTTGCTTGAAACCGAACTGCAAGTTGTATCAGTTGCTACTGAACTTACACTTGCCCATCTCGGCAACGCCAAAGTTCCTATTAAAAAAAAGTTATTTAAACTTTGGGCAAACCAGCAGACACATGTTAATCCTCCAGTGTTAAGGCACTGATTTTGGGAGTTTTAACAAAAAAACTTACCAGATGCAGTTCTTCCTGTATTGAGATGAGCATATGGTGTAGAAGACCCCATAAATCACTATTATTAGCGATCGCATGTTCAAACATCGATGCAGATAGCACAGTATCCGGCTTTGAAGGTAAACACTGTAAAATAATCTCTTCCAACAAGTTTTCAAGCCCTGCAGCTAAATAGATGGCAGCGTATTCATGAACGAACTTTCCCAGGCGAACATCGACCATCCATCTATGAAATCGCCCCACAGACAGATTCAAGCCGGCTCTTTGAGATTTACTTTGTTTCATTTGATCGCCAGAAACAGCAAACATCGCCCCTGATCGTAAACATGCTTTGATGCACGAATCCGCCAATACTGGACTTAATATAATTCTCAATGAAGAAGCAATCTGTAATTTTTATAATAAAAACCAATTCTTCAAAACTAAAAATTACCTCATGCTTTCCACACATTGCCAACGGTTTTGACAGTCTCTGCGCCTCTCTTCCTATCCTGACTAATGCCCTTTGAAGAAGATAAGAAAGTCTCGGAACTGTTTCCATTGCAACCCATTCCATAGAACAGCGAACTCGGCCACTCTGAAGAACCTTCAGCACATCATGATTTGACCAAGGAAGTTGTTGAAGTTCGACCAGTCTAAAATATATTAACATAAATAATTATTGATAATAAAAAAATACCTGTTGTGACTGTCCACCCAGACGAATTCATCAGCCGAAGTTACGTTAGTGTTTATGGTTTCTAAAGAGGAATGTCTGATTAATCTTCGGACAGCGGGTTCACTACCTTCGCTTCCACTCAGACTAGAATAAGTTGAAGTTGAATTTGAAGTATGTGACCTCATAGTTAATTGCTGAATAGCTAACTTGATATCTTCGATTCCAGATCCACATGGGAACAGCTAAAAAGGGTTTTTATACTCTATAAAAAAAATTTATTACCTTGGCTGGGGTGGCTCTATGGCGACTTCTGCTTTGAATACTTTTCCTATTTGAGCGACTCTGGCCAGGCATGATTCCTGCAGAAAGTCGCCCGTCTTCAGGTACAGAGTTGAGCGGAGGACGATAATGATGGTGTCTATCAGCAGTCGGAGAAGAGCTGAGATGGCCATCGGACATAGAAGCATGTCCTGAAGTTCTGTTATCATCAGACGAACTTCCATTTGAATCCGCTCTTCTCTGAACCAAATTGTCAAAACCATTTTTCACTTTATCATGTCCTTACCTGTAGAAGTCTGAGCTCATTGACATGATGATGTGGAAGTGTCGATAAATTGTTTTTATTTAATAATTGCCTAGGGGTCGTTACAGGCCTTGAAGGGGGTGTTTCTGATTCTTCAGGTCTGCTTACATCTTTATTGATATGACAACTACTGTTGTTTACTGGTTGACTATTTAACTAAATAAAGAAATTATAATTTGGTATAGAAATTTAATATTTAATAATACTCTAATGGGGGTCGCCGGTTGAGAAGATGCAGAATCCGAATTAGACGACGGGGACGACGTTTTGTTGGACGAGTTGTACGGAACAAGCTCTCTGCTACCATTCCCTGCACCACTTGGTCTAAAAAATTTAAAATTTTAAATAAACATCAACCAAGTATTTTTTCTCAAAAATTTCTTGAAGATACCTCTCATCTTCTTGAGGACCCGGAACAAGTACAATGCTTTTAAAAGCTCCATCTTTTTCGCACAAAATAAAATTGCTATTTGACTCCTGATGTATTTTAATTTTGGAATGAAGAGGAGTTGAGCCCAGCTCTTTGCAAAGCCGGCAGTTGCAGTTTTCAGGACAGCAAATCATGAGGGCAACATCACTTTCAACACTTTTCACTCGACTCGTTCACTTCTCGATTGGTACTGGGCGAATGAAAGGTGTAAATCTCCTCCTCCTTTCAGAGGGTCTAATCTACCGGGTATCAATTCCCACTTTGTGGGAAAAAAATCTTTCGGAGAAAAGCCCATCTAACCCCATGAGAAAAAAACACGCTCGGGATCACAATGCATAACAACTTTCATATAAAATTATGAATCCCAACATTCTATTAGGTTTAATGATCTGGCACTTTCCTTTTCCATTATTATACAAGAAATTATCATTACACAACCGAAATTTTGGATTCTTATCATTTATCAGAAATAATTTTAGTAATTGCAAGCAGCAGCACACAGAAAGCAATGGGAAAAACCTACAGCGAACCACAAGAGAGCAAAAATTTTTTCTTCCCAATTTTTTCAAAACTAAAATTGATAAAACTCCAAATCCTACAAAGAATTTTTCCAGTTCAAAACTTTCATCCAAATAATTTAAGGAGGTATGATGGTTTTTAAGTGAGTTGCTTTGCAAATTTTTCGTTGTTAACAACGGTTTTCGGTTTTTCCCTTCTATCTCGGAAACCGTCGCACAAAACGAAAAAATGTCCTAAGTAAAAGTTGTAGGTACTGAAATTTACTACATAAAATATTTTATTAGTTTTTTCCGTTAGAGCAATACTTTAGGAGATATGGAAGTATTTAAGTTGGTTGCTTTGCAAATTTTTCGTTGTTAACAACGGTTTTCGGTTTTTCCCTTCTATCTCGGAAACCGTCGCTCAAAACGAAAAAAGTCCTAAGTAAAAGTCGTAGCTACGGAAATTTCCTACAAAAAAGACCTCATTGGTTTTTTTGTCAGAGCAATACTTAAGGAGATATGAGGGTTCTTAAGAGAGTTGCTTTGCAAATTTTTCGTTGTTAACAACGGTTTTCGGTTTTCCCCCTTCTATCTCGGAAACCGTTGCTCAAAATGAAAAAATGTCCTAAGTAAAAGTTGTAGGTACAAAGATGTCCTACAAAAATTTCTTTATTTATTATTTGCGTAAGAGCAATATTTAAGGAGTTATGAGGTTAAAACTAATAATCCTACAGAGCCTGTCTGAAAAATTAAAACCTTCATATCTCCTAAAATATTGCTCTGACGGAAAAAACTAATAAGATATTTATGTAGTAAATTTCCGTAGCTACGACTTTTACTTATGACATTTTTTCGTTTTGAGCGACGGTTTCCAAGATAGAAGGGAAAACCCGAAAACCGTTGCTCACAACGAAAAATGTACAAAGCAACCAACTTAAAACCCTCATATCCCCTTAAGTTAGTCATCAAAGACACTTTCAACCAATAATTTTTAAGACTTCATTACCTTAAGTGAGGAAAAAAGTTTAGGGAAAGAAAAGGAAAAATGAAAGTGAACTTTCTTCTCAGAGTGTTTAATTTGCAACAATAAGGGTGTTAATTTAGGTTCTCACATTGGGCCGCCTGATCACACATCTCGAGTGCGAATCACACCCAATTCACTTTCATTTATCCTTAACAATGAACTCTTCAGAGAATAAAATTCACACAATTAAGTCATTTTTTTAATATAAATTTACTTTCTTCACCTATTAACTTTTTAAAATTTTACCTTCGAGGTTTAGGTCTGAGGATTTCATGGCCTGCTTCAGTAGTCGGACTCCTGTAATGGTCAGCTCCTCTGAATTCAGGCATTGGAGGACTTGTCGCCATGACACTCTGAAAATTAAAAAAATTAATAATTTGAAGAGAAAATGAGAGTATTTGACTTACTGACAGAGCTGCATCAGTCGAAAAATCGCCGGAAGACGGCGAAAATGCACGTTCCTGTCACATTTTCTTTACCTGAAATAAAACTATTAATAATTTTTTTAAATAAGTCCCATTGAAGCAATTTTGATTATTTTGTGATTTTTTCTGCGTTTTTTGGATAAAAACCGACGGAACACGCCTAAGCGTCAGTTGAAAAGACAATTTTCAGCCGAAAACAGACAGAATGCTAAACATTCGGAAATGACGGCTTTTTGGCCAGAGCCCGCAAAATGCCCTAAACATCCCTTAAAATGACATTTTTCAGCAAAAAAAAGCGAAATTGCCCGGATAGGACGGCTTCTGTGCTGTAAGCCGGAGAAAATACATACATCAGTAAAATTGCAGTGCAAACCGGCGGGAATGGTCTAAAAATCGATAAAATACAATTTTTCTTGGGAAAATTGGCCCTAAACATCCGTTGAAACAACGCCTTCTAGGCTGAAAACTGTCATAAATTAGAGAAACGTTGACTAAAATGACTATTTTTCAGTCAAAAACGGTGGAAACACCCTAAACGTCGTTTATTAAGACATTTTTTAGACAAAAAAAAAAACCGAAAAAAAAAAATTTCTTGGGAAAATTGGCCCTAAACATCCGTTGAAAAGCCTCCTTCTTGCTGAAAACTGTCATAAATTAGCGAAACATTGACTAAAATGACTATTTTTCAGTCAAAAAAGGTGGAAACACCCTAAACGTCGTTATTAAGACAATTTTTAGACAAAAAACCTTAAAAACCGAAAAAAAAAATTTTTCTTGGGAAAATTGGCCCTAATCCGGAAAAGCCTTCTTGGCTGAAAACTGTCATAAATTAGCGAAACATTGACTAAAATGACTATTTTTCAGTCAAAAAAAGGTGGAAACACCCTAAACGTCGTTTATTAAGACAATTTTTTAGACAAAAAAAAAAAACCGAAAAAAAAAAATTTTTTCTTGGGAAAATTGGCACTAAACATGGAAAAGCCTTCTTGGCTGAAAACTGTCATAAATTAGCGAAACATTGACTAAAATGACTATTTTTCAGTTAAAAAACGTGGAAACACCCTAAACGTCGTTTATTAAGACAATTTTTTAGACGAATAACCGAAAAAAAAATTTTTCTTGGGAAAATTGGCCCAATGGAAACAACGCCTTCTTAGCTGAAAACTGTCATAAATTAGCGAAACATTGACTAAAATGACTATTTTTCAGTCAAAAAAAACGGTGGAAACACCCTAAACGTCGTTTATTAAGACAATTTTTTAGACAAAAAACCTTAAAAACCGAAAAAAAAATATTTTTTGGGAAAATTGGCCCAATGGAAACAACGCCTTCTTGGCTGAAAACTGTCATAAATTAGCGAAAGGTCGCAATTAAAATAAAATTACTATTTTTCGGTAAAAAAACGGTGGAAACATCATAAATAAGACAATTTTTTTGACGAAAAAGTGATAGAATGCCCTAAATAACCGTAGAAATTCGACAGAAGTCGCTTAAACATAAGGCACCAAAAATTTGACAAGCCATGATCAAATTGCTACGCTTTCAAACTGAGGCTTTAATTGAGGCGCTCCGGGTACGAAGGGCGAACTCAACATCGGACAAATTTTTTTAACTACCTTAAAGAAGTTATTGTGATACCCTCGACGTCGGGTTTTTGGGGAAGGGTCTTCCAGTGTTTTTTTTTTTTTTTTTTTTTTTTTTTTTTTTTTTTTTTTTTTTTTTTTTTTTTTTTTTTCAGATTCTAGACCTCTTGGTGAATACACCCATATAATTTTATGTTGAGTTCGCCATTTTTCCCCCTTTAAATACGTAAAAACCGAAACTTTAAAATGCAAATACAATCTCGAAACTACATTTTGTTGAGTTCGCCCTTCGTACCCGGAGCGCCTCAATTGAATGATTAAAAAACAGCGGCAGTCTAGGAACAAATTTAAATTAATTGTCAACGCCGATAAAAATAGAATGAGGGGAAAAAGTAATACGATTACACACGTGTACACACTCTCGTACAACGCCATAATCCCCGTTTTTTTCCTCCATCCCGTCACGTCATGTCCCGCATTCAGAATTCCCGACCGCCATGGACATCGTGATTTGAAAGAACTGGAAACTGGTTCCCATTCCAAAAGAGTAATTAACTAATTAACATAACAGGCTCGTTTTAGCTCATCATTTTTAAAAGGGCAAAAAAGAAAAAAAAAGGCGATTGTTCTCGATGAAATATTTCCTTGGGACTTTGGGAGCGGAAGGACCGCAAAAACTACTTCCATCTTCTGAACAGTTATCCCAATAAATTAGCATACCATTAAAATTTTTATTCGTTACTCTTTTTATTTTTCCCCTAATTTATTAAGCCATTTTTCAAAAGTCAATTAAATTTATACAATCCTGAGTTTAAATCATCGAAATTGGAATAAAGAGTATACACCTACGTTCAATAAAAAACAGAATTTTTTTATAAGCCTGTTTTATTTTTATAAGTTTATTACTAATTTTTATGTACCTGTTGAATTTACATATAGTGTACATATGAGGCGCTCCGGGTACGAAGGGCGAACTCAACATAGAACAAATTTTTTTTTTCATTTTCAGATTCTAGACCTCTTGGTGAATACACCCATATAATTTTTATGTTGAGTTCTCCCTTTTTTCCCCTTTAAATACGTAAAAACCGATATGCGGCAAAGCTCTAACTGCGATATCCGAGCGGGTACGAAGGGCGAACTCCACATCCTAGTCCACAACCCCACTCCTTTTCCCATTCCAGGGCATGACTTTTCTGTTGAGTTCGCCCGTAACATAAAACTTTAAAATGCGAATATCTCGAAACTACGTTTTGTTGAGTTCGCCCTTCGTACCCGGAGCGCCTCATATAGTGTGGCTGTTAAAAGCCCTGAACTTGGATTTTTATCGATGATGATTTCGACAAAAACAGCTATTTTAAATGGAAAAAATTTATTTATCAAGAAAAAAATTTACAACATTTTTGCAAGCAAAAACAAGGCTTCTGAGTGTCTTGAGATGAATAGCACTTATTTTACTTCGTTTTTTAATCTTAACATGAGATATTTTTCACATTTTTTAGAGCGATGGGCCAGCTTTCAAAATAATCAAAAGACAATTTTGAGAACCATAAAATCAGATAGTTAGAAGACCTTCCAAAACGCCGCTAGAAGGCTGTAAAAAAATTTTAAAATTTTATTTGGTCGAAGATACAAGTACTAGTCTGGAGCTGGCCCCGACGGGAACTTCCTTAAAGAGAAGTATCTATATAGGAGGGGGAAGTATATGGGAGGAGAAGTATAACGGAGTGGGAAGTATGTGGGAGGAAGTATAACGGAGGGGGAAGTATAACGGAGTAGGAAGTATAATATGGGAGGGGAAGTATAACGGAGGGAAAGTATAAGGAAGGGGAAAGTATAACAGAGGGTGAAGTATAATGGAGGGGGAAGTATAAGGGAACGAAAGTATAAAGGAAGGGGATGTAGTAGGGAGGGAAAGTATAAAGGAGAATTTTCCAAGTTAGTTTTTTCGAAAAATTTTTCCGGCTTTTTTTTTTTTTTTTCGAAAAATTTTCTAAGTTTTTTTTTTTTAAATGTTCTAAGTTTTTTTTGTCCGAAAAAAAATTTTTTTTTTCAAAAAATTTTCAAAGTTTTTTTCGAAAAATTTTCCGGGTTTTCCTTTTTTTTTCCATTTTTTTTTTCGAAAAATTTTTTAAGTTTTTTTTTGTAAAAAAAAATTTTTTTTCGAAAAATTTTCCGGGTTTTTTTTCTTTTTCTTTTTTTTTTTTTTTTTATTTTTTTTTGAAAAATTTTTAAGTTCTTTTTTTCGAAAAATTTTCTAAGTGTCGAGGTAGAAATAATGGGCTCTTTGGCCTAGGGATGTGCCTCTCGTAAAGGGTAGAAGTACGAAATTTCTCCCTACTAATAAAAATAGTAATTAAAAAGTGGCAATTTTTTTGCACCAAAAATTCTTAAAAAATATAAGGAGTAATTGGTGAAAATTTGGTGAAAATCGGATTAACGGTTCGGCCGCAGCGAATTTTTTAAAATTTCAAACAGACATATCTCCGCCATTTTTTCGAAATTCAAAAATCCCCCTCGTTACATTCTTCTTCACCGGCTAAAGAAATTTTGTAAAAATTTGGTGAAAATCGGATGAAAACTGTGGCCGTAAAGTGTTCCGGAAAAAAATGCTACGGACGGCCGGCACCACAGACAAAGTTGAGATCGGTAAAGATCAATATTCGATTTGACCCTCCGGGGTCTGGAAGACCCTTCCCCAAAAACCCGACGTCGAGGGTATCGCAATAACTTCTTTAAGGAAGTTAATTATTAGTTTTTTTGGCAATTCTGCAGCGCCTGAGAAACTGTTTTTATTGGACTAACATTAGAAGAATCGTGTACAAATTGTAAATTTAAGAAGAACGAGGAAGAGAATGTTGCATACTTAGTTGTATAGGCTAAGATGAGGCGTATAAAAGATGTAGGATTTATTCATAACAGAATGTTATAACGAAGGCGTTCCTTGATTTGAGAACGTAGAAAGACAGGATTCTTTTAAAGGGTTGCGGATCTTTTTATTTATTTGATGACAGACAGAACTCGGACCGTTCAAATGGTTCCTCCTTATTTTTTTTCTTTCTCTTCTCTTACGAGGTCGTTAAACGATTGAGTGTCCATCTTGGCAGTTTACGAGTTGAAAAAAAAATTTTCCATCAAAAAGGGCCATCGAAGCAGAACATTTTTGTCTTGGTGATCGATCTGTGAGTAATTCGATATGGGACGTCGTTTTTATTATTATAAAATGAGATGGATGTCGTTGATAAACGATCTCCGACTGTCCCCCTTGACTCGAGGAGAAGGAAAATTCCTGGGATACCGATATACAGGTCAACGGGTCCCCTCCATCGCGCATTCTTCCATTATATAGAATGTCTAGAATCCGAGATTAAGTTCAACATTAATGTTTAATCTTGAAATATTGACAATTTTCAAATGAGGCGCTCCGGGTACGAAGGGCGAACTCGACATCGGACAAATTAACTTCCTAAAAGAAGTTATTGTGATACCCTCGACTTCGGGTTTTTGGGGAAGGGTCCTCCAGTTTTTTTTCATTTTCAGATTCTAGACCTCTTGGAGAATACACCCATATAATTTTTATGTTGAGTTCGCCATTTTTTCCCCTTTAAATACGTAAAAACCGAAACTTTAAAATGCGAATATCTCGAAACTACGTTTTGTCGAGTTCGCCCTTCGTACCCGGAGCGCCTCAAATAAAAGCTAGGAAGATCTTAAGATCAGAAGCAAATTGTTTTTCTGGGCCTTCAATTTTTTGAGTTGGATGAAAGGCGCGGCTGAGTAGGTAGTTTTTAATAGACGCATTTAAATATTATTTTATACTTTCTTTGTTAGAAGGTAGCCTCTTTTTTTCCGCAGTTGATAGCCGTAACGGTAAACACAAGAGTTATATAGAAAATATTCCTTTTTGATTTTGCAAAGGCAACGGGTTAGATGTAGAGAATAGACGTGATGGGAGGGCATGAATGTTGCATTCAAACGGCTAGACAAAGGGAGAAAGTCAGGCCGGTTGCCGCGTTTTAAGTCGTAAAAGCGTTTTTACAGCCACTTCTTTTAAATCCGTAAATAAAAATCAATTACCAAGACAAACGGCTGATTCGATTAGCTGGTCAACAATTTGATTACACGCTCGTGCTTGGTTAATAACGCGGGTCATAAAGCCCCAAGTTAAATGTTCAATTATTCAAATAGTCGAGGCACCAGATGGAACAGATAAGTTCGAACGGTTATTCTTCGGGTAATGCGGCCTGGAAATCGTGAGGAACACTTCGGAGGAACGTTGAGAGGTCACCTATAAAATTTAATACTGCAAATATGTTTTACTTTCTTTAAAAACGGTTTAACTGTAAGCCAGATTGCCTATTTAACTTTCCATTAAAGAATGCGGGAAGCAACCTATCGGCTATCGCCTATCACCAAAGCGCAGGTCTATCTGATCAGATTTCTAGCGATAAAAATTTCCGTTTCCTTTCAATTAAGACAAAATTATCTATTTAGGCTATTACGGAAACTGCAAAATCATTAAGAACTAGAGGAACTAGTAATAGAATTCGTTTGCTGTATGGCCTCATAAGGTCAACGGTGAAGACAGCAGGAGTTTATCAGTGGGCTGCACCGGAATTGCGCATGGAACTAGGGTTTTTAATCCCTGCAATAAAAGTCACGTCCCTTCCAAACACCGTTATTGCGCATGGGGAAAAAAGTTCAGACACCGTGATTGCGCATGGGAAAAAAATTCAAACACCGTGATTGCGCACGGAAGAAAAACTATGGGAATAAACACTTTAACTAAGGCCCAACGGTAAATATTTATGCATAACCCATGTTTTGAACGTCTAATACTCTACGTCTAGTAGAGGCCATTAGACCACTCCTCCTGCTCAATCAAAGCCTCAAAAGCCATCAGACCACCTCCTCCTGGCCAATCCGAAGCAATAGAGGCCATCAGACCACCTCCTCCTGGCCAATCCGAAGCAATAGAGGCCATCAGACCACCTCCTCCTGGCCAATCCGAAGCAATAGAGGCCATCAGACCACCTCCTCCTAGCCAATCCGAAGCAATAGAGGCCATCAGACCACCTCCTCCTGGCCAATCCGAAGCAATAGAGGCCATCAGACCACTCCTCCTGCTCAATCAAAAGCCTCAAAAGCCATCAGACCACCTCCTCCTGGCCAATCCGAAGCAATAGAGGCCATCAGACCACCTCCTCCTGGCCAATCCGAAGCAATAGAGGCCACCAGACCACTCCTCCTGCTCAATCAAAGCCTCAAAAGCCATCAGACCACCTCCTCCTGGCCAATCCGAAGCAATAGAGGCCATCAGACCACCTCCTCCTGGCCAATCCGAAGCAATAGAGGCCACCAGACCACTCTCCTGCTCAATCAAAAGCCTCAAAAGCCATCAGACCACCTCCTCCTGGCCAATCCGAAGCAATAGAGGCCATCAGACCACCTCCTCCTGGCCAATCCGAAGCAATAGAGGCCATCAGACCACTCCTCCTGCTCAATCAAAAGCCTCAAAAGCCATCAGACCACCTCCTCCTGGCCAATCCGAAGCAATAGAGGCCATCAGACCACTCCTCCTGCTCAATCAAAAGCCTCAAAAGCCATCAGACCACCTCCTCCTGCCAATCCGAATCCATAAAGGCTATTAGACCAATCCTCCTGCTCAATCAATGCGCAATCACGGTGTCAAATAATTTTTGGTTATGCGCAATCACGGTGTCCAATAGTTTTTACCTGTGCGCAATCACGGTGCCTGAAATGTTGGAGCAGGTAAAAAATGCGCAATCACGGTACGCCCTATCAGTGAAAGAAACAAAAAACGGACATTTTTGCCTTAAGACGTACAGATTAGAATAAGGTCTATTAGCAGGTAGCTATGATAATCCGGATCAATTAGGTTGGTTGAGTTTAGACAACAAAGGATTAATTTTATTGTACCTAGCATTCCATTGAAAAGGGAAAATAATGTTTATAAATAGGAGTTGGAAGAATAATTTAATAAGTACCATTTAAGAACAAACTACTTTGAATAAATAATGTATGCGGCATGGTTTCCGTGTGCCCTCCTTTCTACCTGACAAGAGTAAATTGTAGGGGGCAACTGTGAAGGATGGTGCCTCGTGTGGGCCGAGATTTGATCCGAAAGCTCAAGAGTCCGGGAGTCCCCGGGACCCCGCGAGGTGCAGGTGTGGTTGTTGTCTTTTTGGTCGAGTCTGTATCGCCTCGGGGGATTCCAGCTCCTACTTCCAACCTTCACCTTCTCAATTACCCACCAATTATCAATGGAAGGACCCCCCGAATCAATTATAGCTCGCCACGTCCTTTTTTTTCGACTTTCATATCTCATTTTTTCCATCTTTCTTTTTTTTATAAAACCTTTTTAAGTACACTTAATTGAGAAAAAGTAAAACCTGTCAATTCCTGTCACCTACTTTCGATAATAAAAAAAAACAGATCATAAAGAGAAAAAATACCAAGAGTAATAGGATTTTATTATCATACACCATATCAAGCATAAATTCTTATTTTACGAGGACACTTCAATACAACCTGAGATATCCTATTTCTTAAATATATCAAATATCATAAAGAAACTTATACGTAAGATAAAATTCAAAGGTTTTTTAAAGATTCTGCAAAGAATCTACCTAAAATTATCATCAATTTTTAGGGTTCTACAAAAATGTGTCCAGTTTTGCAGATACTTTCCCAGTTTGGCTTGATAAATTTTCTCTCATTTGATAAATGTGAAAACATAAAAACTGGTAGATAATTAATTTTAAATAGTTAACTAAAAACAATTAAAGTAATTTGAGACTTAATCTTTGTGATCACGGAAATCACTAATGACTTGACACCTGTTGCATTTCTAAGGGACGTGGGAAAATTGGTTTATATTTAAAAATGGTATAGGTAGTTTTTAATTTTAGGGGTTGTATTTTTAAAATTTAAATTTAAATAGATGATTATAAAAATAATTACCACTGTTGGTTGAATAAAGGATTTCGATGTGAAAATATTCCTTGTTTTGAGGTAAATTTTTTCAATAAGAAACGTCACGCCACTGAATAAACACTAAAAACGCATAAAACAGGTATAAACTTCGGGTAACTTGCGACCGGACTCCTGTGATTCCAGGAGGATTATTTTGTTTTGAGCCGAGAACGGGTGATTGGGTATCGGGCGGCGTACAGGTGGCAGCACGTCCTGGAGGTCGCCTTCTTCTCTTTCGGAATTCCTTTCGAACTTGACGGGAGCGGGGACCGGAGCGTATGTAGGGGAACGAGGTGGACCCTGTGCGTATGTCTCCGGAGAGATGATGGGTGGGGGAGAAAGATGAAGTTTTTTTTTCCCCGACATTCAAGGTTTTCAAGGTGATCCTTGAAAGCCAGAAGCTCTTTCGGACACGAAGGAATCCTCTAATGACGCGATCATCTCTTCAGCTTAAGAAAAGAGCGTTTTCTAATTTTTAAGATTTTTATGGGTTTAGCAAATGAACCCCATTATACTGGTGCATCAAGCAGAAACTGGGGGGATTGAATTTTTAAAAATTTTGAGCTAATATTACTTTATTTTGTTTCAAACATATATAAGAAAGTAACTTTTCTTTTCTATTTTATTTTTAAGACGAGTAAAACGAAGAAAAGTACAACATTCAATACTGATTATGAAGATTAAAAAATATTCAAAGAAAAAAAACAAAAGAATTTAAGCCCGCCTTAAGCATTTTCCTTTTAATGAAGCAACTTAATAACTTCAGAAGTTCTTTTTTTATGATATTTTTTTTACAAAAAGATTTAAAAATAAAATCAAATAAAAAGTATAAAAAAATTATAGGGCACAAGAACCTGTAGCTTAATGTTTAACATAAATAATAAAAATTTATACAAAAAGAGAATGTTGTGTTTATGATTGTACAGGAGGTTGAACGTTTGGTGGTGGTGGAGGAGGGAGTTGTTGAGGTTGTTGAGGAATGGGCTGGGGAGGTTGTTGAGGTGGAATCTGTTGCATTTGCTGAGATTGAGGCGGGAGCTGTTGGACTTGCTGTTGCTGCTGCGGGACTTGTTGTGGAGATGAGGGTGGCATGGATGCTTCAGCTGCTAACCTCCTGTGTGCTTCTTGCCTAGCCCTGAATTCGGCAGCTTTCAGCTGTTCGAGATGGAACTGTTGCCTTTCGGCTATAACTGTTGCCTTTGGTATTCCAAACCTTCCCTTTCTTTTTCCATAGTTGTCTCTAATTCTTCGAAATGTCTCAGTTTTATTTCGAGTTTTTTCATTTGGGTTTCGACAAGAAGAGCCACAAGAGATTTAATTTTTCTTTCCTCAACTGCAGCTAAATGCTTTGCTTTGACGGCGGCGGCGGCAAGTGCGGCGGCAGCTGCAGACTGAAGTTGGGCATCTTTGATTACCTTTTCTTGTTCTACTTCTTCAGGAGTTGACTCTTTTTCTTTGACCTCTTCGGTTTCCATCGGTTCAGAGGATGCGCTGTCCTCCGCAGGTTCAGTTTTGGCTTCTTTCACTGGCTCTTCTGGTTTCTCTTCTGGCTTTTCAGGCTTCTCAGTCTTTGGCGGAGTTACACTAGGTTCAGGAGCAGGAGTACCGCTTTCCACAACTTCTTTTTTCTCTTCCTTCTCACTTTCCTCCTTTTCTGGCGGTTGTGTTCCAGCAATACCACTCTATAGAAAAAGATTTATTTATTTATTTCCATCCACAAATTCATAGTTACCTGAGAAAGGCCAACTGCAGGGTCAAACTTTCCATCCACAGTTGAGTTTTTGATATGTGCATCAACAAGAGCAGCCGGAACTTCATCCTAAATAGACAAAATATATTACTACTACAATTGAAAAAAGTAAAATACCTTTATATTGGCGAATTCAATCATAGCAGCTTTAGCAGCAGAGGCAGCAACACGAGGATCAACAACTGATGCTAAGAATGCGACAGTGGACATAATAGGATTTCCAGCCTTTGAGAAAGGGATAGGCTGATAAGCTAAAGGTCCCAAAACTCCACCTGTAACAAGCAAGCTTAGATTTCTGTAGCGTTTAAAGAAGTACTAACCACTATCAGAATCTTCAAGATAAGGATCTTCAATAGGAAGCCTTAGGAAATGTAAAATACATTCATCTTGAGTTCTGGAGCCGACATGTTCACAAACTTTGTTCCAGTCATCTTTGTAAGCTCAAGAGCTTCAAGAAGAAGAAGAGTTTCCTGTTCGGTCCAATCTCTCGTCACAGCAGCAGCTTGCCTGTTTTTAAGCACAGCTGGTTTCTTAGCATACTGATCTAGCTTGAGTCCAAAATTCATGCCTGGACTTTCACCATCCATCTTCCTAGCGGCATTTTGATTTTCTTGCCTACGTGAAGCTTCCATATCAAGAAGAGTCTTGGCTGCAGATTGTTGCTGTGTCTTAGGAGGATTGACAGGCATCAGACCAGAAGGAGTATCGGCCAAAACGTGGAAGTGAGATGTCGGAGGAGGGCCCATCGGCGTCGGCCGGCTATCAGCATCCACTTGATAGTTAATCAGACCCCACTGTTCAAGAAAAGCATGAACCCTCATTATAGCGCAGACGTCTCCAGCCAAATTTCTTCGTGAAGCCGTACTAGTCAAGTATTCAGTCGGATTAAGACGATACGTGTCAATCATAAAATTTCTATAAGCCAAATATATTTCTGGCGTTTTCGATTTATTTTTGTTATTAAAAAATTCTGGAAGGGCTCTTTTTTCAATGGCATGTATCGAGTTATAATCAAACCAAGCAGAATAAGAAGGAACAACGATATGATGAGTCTGCTCCGTCACATTGTCCTCTTGTCCATCTTCTTTTATGGTATTATCCTAAAAAATCGAAATAATAAAAGTCAACAAAATTGCCAAAGTACCGTTGAGTTATTATTTTCAGAAACTGATCTTCCCATTTGGCTGTCATCATTACGATCGTTATCATCATCAAGATCCATAATTGTTCCACTTTTCATAGGCTGGCTGTCCAAATCTTTCTTCGAATTTGAAGATAAGCCTGGTTTTTGCATAACAACTTCTTGAATATTAGGCTCAGGAGTAGGATCATCCATGTCTCTTGTCAAATCATTATCTTCATCTTCAGTTTTAATTTCTTCGGACCACCAACACCAGGAAATCTTCCACTAAAAATTTAGGTTTAAAATAACTGTTAAAAAATATAACTACCTTTTTCTTTTGGCAGCCATTTTTGGCGCAGGGCTAGGAGACCTTTTACGCTTTTGCTTCTTTTTTATGGAATCCGATTGTCCCATAAGATCATCAACAGATAAACGGAGCTAAAAATATAATTAAATTAAAAGGAACAATATAATATAAAATACAAACCGGATGAATCTTTTTCTTTCCGTTTTCTTCAACTTCATATCTTCTTCATTCATCCATTCATTATACAGATCAAGTTCTGTAGCCCAAGAAGCAGTAACCTAAAATTTATTAATATTGATATAATTTAATAAACATACCCTCCAGGGAGAGGATGTGATGGGGAGAATCTGGAGGATCAATAGGAAGGTCAGCATTCACGTACGAGTCGTGCGAGTCAGGAAAATAATACCAGTGAAGAAGAGTCATTTTATCTCTTCTGAGAGTCGGCCTGGCAAATTCTTCATCCAAAGGATCGCATACAGGATAAAGGATATGCGTCGCTTGATCCTCATTTTCTAATAAAAAGATAAAATCAAGTTTTCACAGATTAAAATATACATACCGACAATAGTTCCTTGGTGGCGTTTTATGATATCTTTCACTTTTACTGCAACGGCTTTATCAACATCAGGCCTTACAAAAACAGCTGGGAGAGTAAGACATTTCGTCTGTACCAACGCTTTTTCAATAGCCATGAACATTTCAACATTTCTATCCATTCTTGAAGGGCTCTATATAAAATAAGGAAAACCAAAAAATTAGTTTTATGTTTTTAAAGGTAGAAACACTGAAAATAATATAAATCTTAAAATAAATTAGTCAAAACACAAACATGCAAAAACAGCCAAACAAAAAAAATGATGTTATTAAGACAAATACGTACTTACGAAGGAAACATACTCTTGAAGAGCTGAGTTTTCAAAATGTTAAAACAAAATACTATTACAAACAAAAGAAGCATAAATGGCCTGATGAGGCAAGATGCAAAAACATAAAAAACGAACACAAAGCAAACTGTGAGACACTTTTCGTGCTGAGTGCTTCGGGAGAGGAGAGGAATGTCGGTTTCGGAAGACTCAACTCTTACAAAAGGTCCCCGTTTCGATGGGTATTAATTTGAGTAAGAAAGTTAGTGGTGGTGATGGTGACACGATCGTACCTTACTGACCTGGAAGTCGAACCTACGCCAACCCTGTTCGCTCTTGTATTTATAAGCGGCAGCCAGGATTTGGCAAAGCGATCCGCCAGGTTTAAAATCAAGGAAACATCGCATCTGAAAAAAATGTCCATCAAAATTTTAAAAAAGAAAAAGATTTAACTTACTGGGAGCCTTGTAAGGGGTGGTTTTGTAACATTTTTTCCAAAATTGTCTTCCTGGAATTGGATGAGTTGAATCACAAGTGCAGACAAGCTTTTCCCAGTCGGAGGATCGTTCTGAATATACTGTAAAACAAAAATAGAATAAAAATTAGAGTATTTTATTAAGGGTTTGAAAATGACTAAAACATACTACTAGTAACTGTCAAATTTAACAGTTATTTTCTAAAACAACTAGAATTCAGACAATAGGCCTTTTCGTAGCTATTGTCCTAAGAATTTTGTATTTATTCCAACAAACACCCTTTTTGCAGAATTTTAGGGCGTTTTCCTAGTTTATAGTCAGAAAATTCCATTTACAATAAGAATTTAAGGTTTTCACGGTTTTTCGGATGAAAAGTAACCTTATGACATAATTACTATAAGGCAATACAATTTTATTATTGACAAGTAGGGCGCACTACATGATTATTACAGTGCTTACAACATTAAGCAATTAACCTGGGCAATTTACTGGGAACTATAATTATAAAAAGTACAAAATGATTGATGAAAAGGGGGAAAAAGTTATAAGGGAGGATGAAGATGTGGGAGCTTTCAAAAGCCGGCAGGTAACTCTCAAGCTTAGAGGGTCTAAATACAAAATAAAAGTTGACAAAATAAAAACAAAGTTTGAAAAATATTATAATTGAAAATAAAAAGCGTAAAATGTTTACTTTTTTGGAGTTCTTTTGAAGCCAGTTTTTGATAGCGTCGAACTGCGAGAGCGTCTCCGGCGCGTCGAAGAATTTGACGTTCGGCCCTCCGTCTTTTTTCGGCTGAAATCCGAGCATCATGGCTGGATGATGGAAGCTTTCAGACCCTCGATTTAAATAGAATATGTACTTTTATAATTCGGATAAACAGAATCCCTTTGACTTCGGAAACGCGGAGTCGGGGGAAAATGCTTGGGTGACGAGTCTCGAAAAAACACAAACCCGAATCAAAATGGACGTCCGCTTTTCGATAGATCGACCTCAAATCTCGATGTAAAACCTTTTTGATCGATTGAAAACAAAAAAATTTTAAAAATATCATAGAAACGCACAAAAAGATTATTTTACTTTGTCCATAAATTTTGAAAATAGAAAACACAAAAAAATGGAAAAGTAAGCAATCGCAATTTGCTTCTTTCAAACATTAACCAGTTTGAAGGTTCGCTTTCAAGTTTTGAGTTCCAAACACAATTTTTGCCTTATTTTGAAAGGTAACACAATTTTATTTTAAAAAGAACGTATATTTACTTTTTGTAGCGAAATGCCTTTACCACCAACTTTGGCGGCGAGATTAGCCAAGCGAGGTTTGGTGAATGAGGCTGCAGTAAGAAGCCAAGAGAAAAAGCCAAGAAATGAGCCAGCTGAAGAAGAAGTCATTGCTGAGAATTATGATAGTAATTTTAAAATAAGCAATCTTACACCAAACGTTATATTGCCACCGGCGCCGACTACAATGCCGTCACATGATGTCATCCGAGATATGAGAGCGAACGAAGAAACTCCTGCGTCGGTACCTGAGAAAATATTTAAGGGACATCCAGGATGTCCTAATAAATGGAACATATTTCATGAATGTTCTACGTTCTGCGTTAAACAATGGGGAAAGGTATTACAATTCCAGAGCAGAAGTATTTGAGGAGTAAAGCAAGAATGCTGGTCAAATATCCACTTCCGAATAACTGGAAGGAAGTTTACGATCCTGGTACTGGACGTCATTATTACTGGGACACCCACAGCGATATGGTATCATGGTTACCTCCTGGACATCCAGATCAAAGTCACCGAAGCAGCAGCTTCTATGAAAGAAGAAAGACATCTTCAAGCCACCGATGCTGAAGTCTCAGATCATGATTCTGAAAGTCCTGACGACGACGAAGAAGAAGATGGAAGAGAACGCCTTACACGAGAGTTCGTCATCGAAAAATTTAAATCAAGATCAAAAACCAAAAACAACGATTTGGACCCAATGGATCCTGCGGCATATTCTGAAATTCCAAGGGGAAAATGGTCAGATGGTCTAGATAAAGGGAATGAGCAAAAACAGGAGCTGATGTCACAGCTTCTGGACCATTATATCAAATGAGACCCTACCCTAATCCAGGTGCTGTCCTCAGAGCAAATTCAAAGCCTTCTTAATTTGTCACAAAAATACAAAATACATTAACCTCGTTTTTTACCAAAAATCTCCTCTTTGACATGATTTTTTTCCTTACAATTGTTCTGAATTTCGCCCTTTTTAGTGAATTTTTTACAGACTTTTCGATTGAAAAATTATTTATTATCTGATTTCTCTAACTTTTACAACCATTGACAACTGCTGCAATTATTTCGACAGCTCTGGCGACTTCTTCGTAGCAAATGGTCAAAGGTGGGTCAAACGAATGGTCACATCATCAGTGTTTTTCGCCAAAAGTCCCATTTGTCTCATTTTATTTGTAAAATCGCATGCTCTCCCGAATGCTGGAATAAAATAAAATAATTGAATAATTAGTTGTTTAAATTACCTGGATTTATGACTATAGCGAGCATAAGTCCTTTACCCCTTATATGTGTGATGACATCGCTGGGTAGTTTACAGATTAAATCTGATTTAAATTTTTCTCCCATCTTTTTTGCATTTTCTACTAAGCATTCTTCTTTTATTACTTCTAATGTAGCGACTGCAACTTTCGCTGCTAACGGATTTCCTCCGAATGTGGAGCCATGAGTGCAAGGTGTCATGTGGCACATGACATCATCGTTGGCCAGAACTGCTGAAACCTATTTATCTATTAATGATTAGTTCTTTTTATGCTGTTACTGGATAGAATCCTCCTCCTAATGCTTTTCCTAGTACAAGAATGTCAGGACGGACACATTCATGGTCGACTGCCAGTAGCGCACCAGTTCTTCCAAGTCCTGTTTGTACTTCATCCGCTATCCATAAAACGTTCTTTTCTGTACATAATTTTCGAACTTGAGCATAATATCTGTCACTTGGGACGATAACTCCGCCTTCTCCAAGAATCGGTTCACCATAAACGCACAAACATTTGGATTACACAATGCCTCCTATTTTTAAAGTAATAATCAGCTGAGTTATCAAGCATTACCTCTAAAGCACAAATATTGTCAAAAGGTACAAGACCAAATCCTGGCATGAAAGGTCCAAAATGTTCGTACACCACCGGTCTAGTCGACGAAGAAATGGCAGCCAACGATCTCCCCCAAAAATTGCAAGTGACCATGACTACAATTGCTTGATTCTCAGGTATTCCTTTTGTCAAATACCCCCATCTTCGTGCCACCTTAATCGCAGTATCTGCCGCCTCAACCCCTACACAAAAACTTAAAAAACAATTTTCTTTTAAATAACCTGTGTTCATAGGTATGACTTTATCGTAGCAAAAATACTGTGTGATATATTGCGCAAATACGGGCAATTCGGTGTTGTAAACGGACCTAGACGTCATATGCAAAGTTCCAGCTTGATCTCTCAGACACTGAAGAATCTTCGGATGTGAATGTCCTGTATTTACCGACGCATATCCAGCAATAAAATCCAAATATTCACCTCCATTTATGTCATAGAGTTTCGTCCCTAAATAAAAAATCTTTTTTTATTCAGTCTATAATTTCCAACTTACCTTGCCCACGACATATCACAACGGGCATAGGTTCATAAATATTGGCCGCATGACGTTTTTCCAATGCTATGTATTTATCACAAGCGCTATGATTTGCACATAAATTTCTTACATTTGGCTTTAAAAATTTTTCAAATGATATAAAAAAATTTCTTTCATTTCTTTCAGCATTCAAAGACCATTTTCATAAAGATATTCCCAATATCTCAAAACTACTTTTCACTACAGTGTTAAAAAATTGAAAAAATTTATTTTTTTATGATTAATCAAAACATATGAAAATCATGTGCCTTTTTGTAAGGAATCTCTTGGTCGATCAATCATATCCTTTTTGAATTTTTTGAACCTTATTTCCACAAGATTCTTCATAGTGTAAAAAGCCTGCAATTCCAATTTTCCCACTTTTTGGCAAAAACAAGTACGTATTTAGGGGAAAAATTAAAATTAATAAAGGATTGCAATTTCTGATACTACAAGCTCAATAAGAACAGGAATTGTATTTTGTGATTACTGTCGCAAGAGATATGATTGTAATGTATTTTAACTTCATTAAAGAAGTTATTGTGATACCCTCGACGTCGGGTTTTTGGGTCTTCCAACCCGTAGGGTCAAATTGAATATCTTTACCGATCTCAACTTTGTCTGTGGATCCGGCCGGCCATAGCATTTTTTCCCGCAACACTTTACGGCCACTTTTCAACCGATTTTCACCAAATTCACATTTTCACCAGTCGGTGTACAAGAAACTAACGAGGGCGATTTTTGAAATTCGAAAAATTGGCGGAGATATTTCTGTTTGAAATTTTAAAAAATTCGCTGCGGTCGAACCGTTGCACAGTGGGGCAAAACCGAGAAACTGCGCTTAAAACTCTTTCAACCGTCAGGATTAATGCTAGAAGCTTGAACAGAATAGAATTTCAAGGATTTTTCTCGCTGAACGATGGTGAAGTCAGATTTTCAAAAAGTACTCGGGAGGGTCAAACATTCAAAACAAGCCAAAAGATGTATGAAAGGCTATAGCGGGATAAGGGGGCAAAGCGGCCCTTACTCCGATTTGGCCGAAAAAATTCTAAAAGATTCCTCTTTATGTGAATAAGAACTGACATAAATTTCTGATCAAAAAACCGAACGGTTTTCGAGAAAAACGGGTTTATCCTTTTATAGAAAACCTCAATAACTCGAGAACTAATGATCAGAGCTCAATTTTTTTGTAAACTGTTTAGCATCTAAAGACGAAAAAGCTTTAACAGGCAGCCAACTTTTTTATCTGGTGATTTTAATAATTCGACCACCAGGTCTCGATTTTTCACCTTAACACTTGACTACCGCACTGTCACTGCTCAGAGATGTGGAGATGACTGATTTAATGATAACAAAATAAAAAGTAAATAAATATCAATGTTAATCCCTTTTAGGAGCATTTTATTGACTTTGGCTTTACGTCCAACTACCTAATTTCAAGGGATCGTGTTTCCATTGATATTTACATTTTTCGAGATAATAATCCCGTGCCCCCCTGAGAATTCGAACCCATGTAAGGATTAGGATTTCTGCATTGAACGTTCATTAACTGGCTGAAAGCCACATGAGTGGGAAAAATCCGCTGACGCGGGGCGCAGAGCGTTAAGCTCGACCGACCTCGCAGTCTCATGTTTTTTCCGATATTTGCTGTCGTGGGCTCAAGGGCTGCACCTGGCTGCAGCTAATTCTTTCACAGGCTCATTCTGCAGACTATTGGTGAATATTTGGCACCATTTTCGTAGGTGCGCAAGGATGCGCAAAGAGGATACGCTCCTCTTAAGTTGAACTACTATCGAAAACCGGCTTTTTGATCCCAATAAAATGACTTAGGTTTCCTGGCTTGAAATTAAATTTTTTTGTACTTCTGATATGACTACGGACTATGAAAAAAATTACATCGTTCCAACTGTCAAGCACACGGATCAGGAATTTTCTTTTTCTAATTAGTTTTTCAAGTAAATTTTCACGATTTTTGTCAGATTTACAGCTCCTGGAGCTGTGATTGGCCCCCTAAATGGCTGAAACTTGGGTAATGGCCTCTCTAGACACCTATAAATACGTAGATTGTGCTGATTTGGTAAAATAAAATACTTGAAAATTTTGAATTATAAGCGCTTTTTCCCGATTTGCCCCACTGTGCGTTGGTCCGATTTTCACCAAATTTTCACCAATTACTCCTTATATTATTTACGAATTTTTGGTGTTACATTAATTATCATTTTAGGAGGGAGAAATTTCATACTTCCACCAGTTATGAGAGAGGGAAAAAAACAATTATTTCTACCTAGATTCTTAAAAAAAAATTTCAAAAAAAGAAAGAAAGAAAAAAACCTTGAAAATTTTTGGAAAAAATTCCCCTCCGTTATACTTCCCTGCCTTATACTTACCCTCGTTATACTTCCCCATCCTATATTTTTACTTCTCTTTAAGGAAGTTTTCGTAGGAAGCTCTTCAAACTAGTACTTTTTTCTGGGTTTACAAATACGCTATACTCTTCCCTCCGTTATACTCCCCCTCTTATATTTTTACTTCTCTATAAGGAAGTTTTTGTAGGAAGCTCTTCAAACTAGTACTTTTTTCTGGGTTACAAATACGCTATACTTCTTCCTCCGTTATACTTCCCCTCCGT
>JACGAQ010001944.1:0-48933 GCA_014119065.1 Orius insidiosus
CAGCCAAAACTAAACTCATTTTTCCAAACACAAGGAATTTTGAACAGTTTTTCTGCTTAAAAAGGCAAACTTTTCCACTTTTTTTTTCTTTTTCTTAAAACTCTTTCACAGTTTTGCTCGCTTTACTCAATCTTTTCTTATTGATTGGCCCAAAACTGCCTTTTTCGCCCCGATTTTTAGGCGTTTTACACCCTAAAAACCGCCTTTTCTTCTTTTTTTGAGGGGTTTTCTCAATCTTTCGAAAGATCAACCCTTTTAACTTTTTTGAAGGTTTTCCCACATTTCCAGTCAAAAAACACCCAGTTTTTCTTGTTTTTCAGTTTATAAAGAGAATCCACAGGCTGCCAGTCTTCCGGCTGCCAATTCACCAATTGCCCAAGAGGACACCAATTTCACCAAATTTTTAGTTGTTAAAGAATAGGATTAAAAAATCGTCAGTTTCCAGGGTTTTTCGGTGTTTTCCTTGGTAGAGAAAAAAAATTTAGCGAGACTTTTATTGGTCATCATGGGTACGCCCCTGGTTGTAATGAAAGTCATGAAAGTCATTGTCAAAAAAAAGGAATCCGAGTAGGTTAAAAAGTCAAAATGTCTCATGAAAATGTCCATCGATAATTACCTTTGAATTTGGAACTTTTACGTCGCACCATCTGCCGTCGATGAGAGATGTCTTTGTGTCATAACTCGTATCTGCGATTCATGATTCGCAAATCTAATAAAGCCAAAACCTTTCGATTGCCCAGTTTTGGGGTCTTTTTTGACCTGAAAGAAAAATTTAAAAATTTGCATTCTGAAATATACGCATACTTGTGCCATTAATACTTCGCCGAATGATTCAAAATATTCTCGTAGTTGCTGCTCGGTCGTTTTCCATGGAAGACCGAGGATAATGAGATCTGAACATTTTGTCTTAAGTTCCATTCTTTTTGTTTTTGCTGTAGAGTTTTCAAGGTGGTCGTCCGACTTTCGTTTGTTTTCTGAAAAAAAAAAGGGAAATTTTTAAATTTTATTTATGTGTTAGGGAGATACCTTTGGGAAAGACGCAGTAGTAGATGTTTTGTCCCCATCCGTCGTCTGGTGGGTGGAGGCGGCCGTCGACGAGTCTCACCCCGCGGATACTCTTCGACTCCGGTTCCTATATTTGAGACCGCAAGTTCCCGGAAACTGGGCGGCGAGTGTCGAAAGGAGAAGAGTCCCGTCGTCTTCGGATGGCAACTCTATCGGCTCTTCTCCTTCGTCTTCGGCCACTTGTAAATACGAACTCATTTTTTTTTCCCTCACACACACGCTTTCACACACTCACACAAGTCACTCGCACACGGTGAACAAATATCACGGAACCTCAGATCGGGTTGTCTAATAAACACATCCGATAATCACAGTCAAAATATAAACTTAGACATAAAAATAATCAAAGTACTTTTAATATGGCCGATCAATGCTCATCCTTTTCAGTAAAACACTTGGGAGCGCTAACTCCCGGGTAAATTTGAATGTAACTGTCATTACACGGTTCGAAGAAAAGAAGCTCCATTGATCGGAGTCCATACTAGGCTCATTTGAAAGTTAAAAGTATTTAGAATTCCAGCCGATTCTCCGCGAAACTATCTTTTTACAACAATTTTTTACCCTGTTAACTTTCTTAAAGAAGTTATTGTGATACCCTCGACGCACAGTGGGACGAAACGCTGTTTTTTGGGGACATGGCTAGTTTCCTTATTATTTATTCTTCGATATCAACCAAAATTTATTTTTTTACGTATTTTTGGTTGAGGAATTCAAATCTGAAGTCGTTTTTGATGTACAATTTCTTTTAGTGGGCCAAAACGGCCAATTTTCTGAACATGGCAGTTTTGCTCCATTAATGAGGTGCAAAACAATAATCTAGGTGTGTAAAATGATAAACTATGTAATTTTTGGTGACAAATGGATTGATGGGTCAATATGGAGGTAGGAGTTATGGAGTACGTTAGTTAAGAGCCATACTATTCCATCTTTCAACAATTTATGCCATTAAGTATATTGTAACGATTTTTTTTTGGGGGGGGGGGGGGGGGGTTCAGCATTGTGACACTTTTATAGGTACTCGCAGAAAAGATAAAAGGACGGTTCACGACAAGGGCGAAATATTTACTGATGAATAAACCAATGCTTAAAATAAACTAAGCAAATATTGTATCAATATTATCATTAATACCTCTTAATCCCTGGCGCTTGAAGTAAACATAGAGCTAACGGTACGAAGTGGGCTAAATTTCAAAATCGACGACGAAATCGTCTAAATCGGGACGTAACCGGAAAAATGGGACGAAGTGGGCTCTAATTTTTTAAGAGTTGACCCTACATACATCCGTGGTAAGACCGCTGAAGAGCGTTTTTTGGAGAAATTTGGAGCTTTTTTTAAATCAATGATTTTAGAATAAATCAGCCAGAATACCTGTTACTAAGTATCCCAATGATTATTTTTTTCCCATTTTTTTTCTCGCACCTACTTTACTCCAAACTGTAAGAAATAAAGTAATGAAAAATGAAACATGTTCATTTTTTACCGACAAAGTACTCGAAACAGGCAATTTTTTTAATTATTCTCAGAACGGTCAAATTTGATCACTTTTTTTAGAAATAGTCTACCTTTTTTTAAAATAAGTAATGTTTTATCGAAATAACTGTGTATTTGACAATTGTACATTGTTATTAAAGGCATCTGCAACAAAGTTAAATGATCTGTAAAGCCACAGGAAATGCTTCAAATTTTGACCAATGTCCAGGTTTTTACGTAATTCGTCCCACTGTGCGGCCGGCCGGCACCACAGACAAAGTTGAGATCGGTAAAGACCAATATTCGATTTGACCCTCCGGGGTCTGGAAGACCCTTCCCCAAAAACCCGATGTCGAGGGTATCGCAATAACTTCTTTAAGGAAGTTAATAAGACTGAAAAGGCTGTAATAACCAGGCTTCCATTGTTCAGTTGCCATTGGCAGCGGGTAAACCCTCATTTGCGCTTGCTATTTCCTTCTGAGGAACTCCAGCAATAAAAAAGTCGGTTTCTCCAAAAAAAAGGCGGGAAAACAGGCACAGCTTAGTGCTGCCATCTACACGTGTCCCCTATGAAGCTCGTCAAGGAAAACAAGAAACGACGTTCTTCCTTTCCAGTTTCAGGCAGTCAGGTGTTGGTATTCAACAGGTGTAAACATACATAAAACTCCCGTCCCAGTTTTATTCTAGTTTATAAAATAAGTGCTTTGTTGTTGTTTTTTTAAATCGTTTTCAACTTAAATAATGTTCTCTGACTAAGGTAAGATTAAAATTTTATAATAATTTTTTATTTTTTTAATCATTTAAGGTCTCTGGGGCATGCAAATTTTGTGGAAAAGGGTTTTATAGTCTTGGTGGGCTGCATTTTTGGGTTCTGCCATAATTTTGATTTATAGGATGACATGAGCTATTTTAATTGAGTTACCATGATCCAATTTTACCTTATGCGTTGGGAAATTCGATATTTTAACGCTTACATAGGGTGAAAAACCTGACGAAGCGTCATCTGATTCCTAAAATCTTAAGTTACGCAAGGACTTGTTGGACCTGGGGGAACTGCGAGTTCTGATGCCCTCAAAAATTGGTCACCAAAAAACCCCATGGAAGCCAATTTTGAATCTTTGAAAATTCCAATGTTTTATAATTTTTTTTTTCTTTCAACATAGAAGCAGGTAACCCGGAATAAACATGCCACCGATCAAAAGGTGCCGCTTGTTTTTTTACTTTCGAGCCAAGGACGACGATATATTATTATTTTAAATAAAAAAAGAAGAGTCTTTTTAAATATTGTGGTTTGGATTTTGTTGACTGGAGGTCTTCAGCTTGGAGGCCACCATTTCTGAGTTTTGATTACCAAAAAATAAATTGTATTACGCTGGAAATCGTTATAGGGCCCAGAATGACCATTGGTCTTTTTCAGATTAAGTCCAGATATTAAGTGTGGGGGAGAAAGAACTCAAAAAGCGTTTTTTAAAAGTTTTTATTGAATATCTCAAAAACTATTAGGTTTATCGCAAAATATATTAAGTACAAAAATAATCTACATTAAATTTTCAACAAAAAGTGTTTTTAACATAACTTGGTAAAGTGAACGGTTTCGGAGTTAGGAACCATCAAAAAAAGACATCCACTTGAAGTTGAAGTGGCCGCACTTCTATGGCCCATCTTTACCTCAGAAGTAGCAGGAGTTTTTTTTTTACATGAACAAATCGAAAATCCCGGAAGTTTTTTTGTTTTGTGTAGACCCCTAGACGTCACGATTCAGATATCCTCATTTAAAGTTAAAAAAGATAGTAAAAAAAAGAGAATCTTGAAAAATTTTCAAAGACTCTTTCATGATTAATACATCTTCTTCGAACTACGTTTTATGACTGTGTAAATGACAGAAGGAATTTCTTGTGTCATTATTGACTTTTCAAATCGTGTTTTTTGATGGTGTAAACAGGTTTTTATTCTTTTGTTTTTCTTGGAAGTGTGTTCAGATATTAAGGAAAAGGGAGGTCTTAAGAGATAATCTGAAATGAGATTTATATATAGCTTTACTAATTCAAACAATTTTTAAAATCTCCGATCTTGAAGGCCCTGAAAATTTCCAAGCGTGAATCAAGTCCAAGCCGTCTCGACTGGAATTCGTTCCGTTTGAGGTGGGGTAAAATTGACGAGAGGAAGAAGAAAAAAAAAGCTTTTTCAATTGGGAGCGCCTTTAACCACACAGGTAACAGTCCGCCTTGATTACTGCATCGCAACCACAACTGTTGAACCTGATTTTTTCGTGTTCTAATAACCTTCATGCCTAAAAAAATCTTCGTTTTAATAGTTTTATAATTTATCTATAATGCGTTTTCGAAATTATTTGTTTCTTGGGTAATCGAAAAGCCACTTTAGGAGGTATCTCGGCGAGATAAGCTTCTGTGGGCGTCTACGAAGATGCTTAAGTGGATTCTATAAAGTATTTACTTACGGTGATTAGGATCGAATTCTCCGATTACACGTTAATTCAATAATATAAATCCCTTAAAAAAATATTTAACATTCTTTCTTAATGGCGTCGTTAAATTTAATGGATTCTCGGTGTTAATTGTACACAAAAGCTCCTTTTTTGACAAAAAATGTAAGTCTTCACACCTAGAAGATCTAGGGGTGTAGAAGACCCTCTCTCAAAAACCAGATATAGAGGGTAACACAATAACTTCTCTTCTCTCTACTCTGTAACGGTTTACGATTTACAAGCCTTTAAAAATTAACCTTCTTAATGGTTATATTCAATAACCTTCTTACACGGAAATTTTGAAAAAATGAACTACTAGGTGTACAAAATGAAACTCGGCTAAAATCTACAAAATTCAAATTTACCCTGTGGCTGAGTTTCATTTGTACACCTAATAAATAAAAATTGTAGGAAATGTAATTCTCTATAAATTTGTACTTAATTATTAACTTCCTTAAAGAAGTTATTGTGATACCGTCCATGTCGGGTTTTTGGGGAGGGGTCTTCCGGGGTCCGGAGGGTAAAATCGAATCCCCACAAAAACACCCCGTGTAAAAAACACCCCGCCTCGCAAAAATCCTTTTACATCAGCCGGAAAAAGTTGTGATATCAACTTCCCCGCCCTCAAATGAGCGAGAAGAGTCGATACGCCCGAGTGGTAGGTACGATGATGTGAGAAGCATGATGCCCGTGCTCCCGTTTTCAATGCTCCCCTTGGCGGCATCGCGAAATGTTTGTTTACAGGGACGTAGTTAAGACGTGCTGTGCGTTCTTCGGGAAAAATCGTTATGATTCAAACACTCAGACATACGTAGATGAAGGCGTAGTGTCATGTGTGAGTACGGGGGGTATGTGTATGTATGTGTATGGGGTGTATACTAGTGATTAGTTAGGAACTCAGTGATAACACAGTAATTCTTAAGCGTTCCAGGACGTTCCAGGGCTTGATAAATAACGGCAATCACTGATACAAAGCATTTCGCGATGCCGCCAAGGGGAGCATTGAAAACGGGAGCACGGGCATCATGCTTCTCACATCATCGTACCTACCACTCGGGCGTATCGACTCTTCTCGCTCATTTGAGGGCGGGGAAGTTGATATCACAACTTTTTCCGGCTGATGTAAAAGGATTTTTGCGAGGCGGGGTGTTTTTTACACGGGGTGTTTTTTGTGGGGATATCATGTCTTTTTGTAGTTTAAATTCAAATGAATCGTAAAACTCCTAAAAGAACCGCGCGCTGTTTCAGTTGCCCGGGAAAAATGGTAGCATTAAATTAATAGCGTATGTAGCGTAATAATTAAGCCAGCCGATAGTGACATTTAGCAAGTCAAATTGACCCCAAGGGGTCTGGAAGACCCATTTCCGAAATTCGACCTTATGGTGTAAATCGGGTGTACAGCCGGCGCCACAGACAATGATCACTGGTCAAATTGACCCTGAGGGGTCTGGATGACCCATTTCCGAAATCCGTCCTCATTACTATACTCGTCCTCATTGCTAAACTCAGAAGGAAGCTCTGTGCACAATTTCAAGTCGATTGGTCTTGTCTCCAGGCTGTGTACCCGTTAAAGTGGCTAAAATTACCCTAAAATTTCAGTTTTTTGTTCCTAACTTTTTTTTAAGTTAAGATTTCGGGGTAGATCTTTCAAAAGGCACTGGCTCAAGTTGAAAGGAAGCTCTGTGCAAAATTTCAAGTCAATCGGTGCGCTAGGAGAGGCTGTAGCCTTGTCTAGCTGAATAAGAAGAAGAACACGGTAAAGGCGAAAAACCGGGTTTTCAGACTTTTATATCTCGGCTCCCTGTGGACCGATCGACTTGAAATTTTCAGCGTTTACTCATATCATATCAAAGTAAATCTGTAGCAAATTTCAAGTCGATCGGTCCACAGGGAGCCGAGATCCAGATACCTGAAAAACGCAAATCGTGACGTCCAATAAACATACACTTGGTAGGTACCGTTTTCTGACGTCTTCGGACTGGGTGTTGCTTGGCGGGGCGGAACGCTACCGCGTTCCTAGATATTGATCTTTACCGATCTCAACTTTGTCTGTGGTTCCGGCCGGCCGTCCGTAGCATTTTTTTCCGGAACACTTTACGGCCACAGTTTTCATCCGATTTTCACCAAATTTTTACACAAATTTCTTTAGCCGGTGAAGAAGAATATGACGAGGGGGATTTTTGAATTTCGAAAAAATGGCGGAGATATGTCTGTTTGAAATTTTAAAAAATTCGCTGCGGCCGAACCGATAATCCGATTTTCACCAAATTTTCACCAATTACTCCTTATATTTTTTAAGAATTTTTGGTGCAAAAAAATTGCCACTTTTTAATTACTATTTTTATTAGTAGGGAGAAATTTCGTACTTCTACCCTTTACGAGAGGCACATCCCTAGGGCAAAGAGCCCATTATTTCTACCTTGAGACTTAGAAAATTTTTCGAAAAAAAGAACTTGGAAAATTTTTCGAAAAAAAAAAAAAGAAGAAGAAAGAAAAAGAAAGAAAAACCCGGAAAATTTTTCGAAAAAAAAATTTTTTTTTTGACAAAAAACTTAGAAAATTTTTCGAAAAAAAAAAAAAAAAAAAAGGAAAACCCGGAAAATTTTTCGAAAAAAAAAAAAAAGGAAAACCCGGAAAATTTTTCGAAAAAAACTTTGAAAATTTTTTGAAAAAAAAAATTTTTTTTTGGACAAAAAAACTTAGAAAATTTTCGAAAAAAAAAGTTAAAACTTAGAAAATTTTTTGAAAAAAAGAACTTAGAAAATTTAAAAAAAAAAAAAAACCCGGAAAATTTTTCGCAAAAACAAACTTGCAAAATTGTCCTTTATACTTTCCCTCCCTACTAAATCCCCTTCCTTTATACTTCCCCCTCTGTTATACTTCCTACTCCGTTATACTTTCCCCTCCGTTATACTTCCCCCTCCGTTATACTTCCCCCTCCCATATACTTCCCCCCCGTTATACTTCCCCTCCCATATACTTCCCACTACGTTTTACGTCCCCTCCGTTATACTTCCCCCTCCTATATAGATACTTCTCTTTAAGGAAGTTTTCGTTGGAAGCTCTTCAAACCAGTACTTTTTTTCTAGGATGCACATTTTCGGAAAATAATTTTTTTAAAAATAAATTTATCTTGAAAACAGTGCGTCCTAGAGAAAAAATGAATAGAATAAAAATTAAAGAGAATTAAATTTCCAACAGATTTTATTTAGTGCATTTTTTCAATATCTGTAACGGTTTACGATTTACAAGCCTTTAAAAATTAACCTTCCTAATGGTTATACTTCAATAACCTTTTTACACGGAGAAGGTCAACTTTTGATGGACTTTAACGCCTAAAATGTTTAAAATTTTGACAAAACGAACTACTAGGTGTACAAAATGAAACTCGGCTAAAATCTACAAAATTCAAATTTACCCTGTGGCTGAGTTTCATTTTGTACACCTAATAGAAGACCCTCTCCCAAAAACCATATACCTATGGAGGGTAATACAATAACTTCTCTTTGTGAAAATAAAAAGTTGTACTACAGACAGGATACATTAAATTAAAACGAGGTCATATTTTATAATTATTTTAAAAACTCCTAAAAATTTAAAGTTTTGTAAATTTTTACAAGTAGCAATTAAACCAGCTTGCGCAAGAAAAATGATGTCAGAGGTTGAAATACATTAAAATTTCATAAAGATTTGGACTTAAATTTTTTATTAATAATAAAAATAAGACTATAAATGTTTTTCATTGTTGAGGCACTAATTTTTACGATTTTCTCCCGAGGGTAATTCATTCTGATTAATTCAACACTTTCCCTTAAAAAAAAAGAGAGTTACGTCAGAAAGCAATGAAAGTTTAAAAAAAAAGCCATTATTGTTATATTATTTATATTTCAAGGGTAGAGTTCGGGTAATAAATGTAGAAATTGAATGGGGACGTCCTTAACCCGAGGAGGGGTTAAAAGGCGTTCGAAAGCGTTTTGTAATATAAGAGAAGTAACGGAAGATGGCAGATTATCGCCTCGGTTACCACAGAGCATCAAAGCGTTTTCCAGACGTTTTCTGTGAGCCTCGACCCAATTCGATTCGACACGCTCCCCATCTACGAGCCTGGAAAAAATTGAATCATTTCTTTCTTAAAAACTCGCGCCCACACAGAATGCACATTTCGTATAATTTATTGAAAAAGAGATTTAAAAAAAATGCAATCGACTGTTACATAAGCCGAACCTTATGTTCTCTGTTATTTCGTGCCCCATTCTCGTTTATCAAAACTTAAGCTTCGATCTTTTTCACAATGCGTTTTAAAATAAAAAATACGACTTTCAAATTTTTTAACTTTCTCAAATTGAAGTTATTGTAACACCCTTATGGGCTGACTTACAAGGAGTTTACTGGGGGGGGGGATTTCATAGCGGAACGCCGTGGAAAACGGTCCAAAGCCAGGTAAAAAGATGTTTAAACGCCCGAACACCCGATAAAATGCCCAGAAAATCAAAGAACACAAAACTCGGTAAAAATGTTCAACACCCGAACACCTTGTTTACCGGGTGTTTATACACCAGCAAATCGAGGAAAATTACCAAAAGCCCCGGTAAAAAAATGTTAAAACCCCGGTCACCTGATTAAACAGGTGTTTCTACACCAGTAAATCGAGGAAAATTTCCAAAGGCCCTGGTAAAAAAGATGTTAAACACCCGAATACCTTGTTTACCGGGTGTTTCTACACCAGGAAATCGAGGAAAATTACCAAAAGCCCCGGTAAAAAAATGTTAAAACCCCGGTCAGCTGATTAAACAGGTGTTTCTACACCAGTAAATCGAGGAAAATTTCCAAAGGCCCCGGTAAAAAAAACGTTAAACACCCGAATACCTTGTTTACCGGGTGTTTCTACACCAGGAAATCGAAGAAAATTACCAAACGCCCCGGTAAAAAAAGATGTAAAACACCCGAACACCTAGTTAACCGGGTGTTTCTACACCAGGAAATCGAAGAAAATTACCAAAAGTCCCGGTAAAAAAGATGTTAAACCCCTGGCCACCTGATAAAACAGGTGTTTCTACACCAGCAAATCGAGGAAAATTACCAAAAGCCCCGGTAAAAAAGACGTTAAACACCCGATCACCTTGTTTACCGGGTGTTTCTACTCCAGAAAATTGGTTAAAACGTCCCAAAAACCCTTACTAAAGATGTTAAACCCGAAAACCTGATAAAGCAGGCTCTTCTGGTCAAAAAATGTAAGAAAATGACGAAAAACCCGGTTAAAACTATGTTTAACCCCCGATTACGGGTGATTCTGGACCTGAAAATGCCCCCTTTCCCCCGCCTAAAAATTTTTGATTTCAGTGACATCACTCTTTTTCGGGGCAATAAAAAAGCACCTGCAGAAGATAACCTTCTCCGCGAAATGCCAAAGCAAAAGAGCAAAAGAACCAGTCTTTTGTAGTTTTTAGGTTATTTAATTTCCGGGGTTCTATGAAATCAAAGTATCTCGACTCTTCAGATTTTTTTTTATTAGTTCATGAAGAAAAAATGCGGTTTGAATCTTTTTTGATGAGGACTAGAATTAAAGAAACAGTTATGTAAATGGGTTCAAATATGATATAGGAAGGCATTTAAATAGGTTGAGGTGGAGTTTGGCGTGTATGGTGGAAGAGAGCGCTTCTCATACCGTTAACTAGGATCCTATCAATCATCCCGGGAATTTTTTTCTTCTTTCGCAAAATCTCCGAACGACCTTATCGCTTCGACACCTCCGAGACAATAAAAACGTCCCAAACAATGAACCTTCACCTCACGGTTATTGACATTTCCTTATTTCGTATCACAATATTCCCCTTATGTTCTGACATGTCTTTTGATACGCGTAAAAGGCTATTTTAGTTGGATATAAAATGTTTAAATTTTTATTTCTGGCAGTTGAAAGCTGGTCGCCGAGGTATGTAGTTTATCTTTTAATTTTCTGTTGATTCAGGACCATTTTTGGAGGCTTTGTCGGCTCGAAGGTCCTTTATATGATGAAACTTTTTTTAAATCAGTCAACTTTCAACTTTAAAAATCAGGAAGTCGCTTATCATAAAAAAAATGCTGTTATTTTATGATGTTGACCTGTATTTTCAAGATTCTTAAAAAAATCAGGTTTTGTCCAGTTATCTTTAACCTTCGTTTTGAGGAACCGCGAAGAAAAACGCATTCGAAGAAAGTGTTGAAAACCCGCCGCTGTTTCGCTCTGTTTCGTTTTTCTAGATGACCCGCGTCAAAAAATAGAAAGAAAAAAAAATATGCCAAGCGAATTACACAAATCTTCGTGCTTTTGAACAAGAAAAAACGATTCCCTTATTTGTCTTAGATGTTAAATTGGAAGAAAGTCTTCAATTTCCCATAGAGAACGTGAGAATTGTTTCAGTATCACCGCTGGGGAGAAATCTTTTTTTTTTTTCGTCGAGTTTTTTGAAGGCTAGACATATCTCTTGTCGACAGCCGTGTCTTTCTTACCGATTATATCAACGTTTTTTGGCCTTTGTGTGAATAAATTAACTTTCTCATGAAGTTATTGTGATTAATTATCACTTAATTAACAATTAAATGAGGGGTTTCTTGATAAAAAGTGTCCAGATTGGCTCGGCGAAGACATCATTTTTTCTACCTTGATACTTAAGTACGTTTTCCCTACTTCCGGAAGGCTTTTCAGCTTATAAGCTTCCATTTTACCAGATTTTTCAACGTTTTCTTCGTTATTTTGGCTTTCCGGTATAAAGAAACCATGACGTTTTGGCCCTTTTGTCTATAAAAACACATCGCCTCGCAAAAACAGCATCCAGAAAAAGTTGTGATATCAACTTCAACGGCCGTACTCCCGTTTTTAAAGCTCCCCTAGGTGGCGCGGGGTAGCGAAATGCTTGTTTACAGGTGTATTAATCAGATTACTGAAAAGAGGCTTGTCTACAGTCCCTTCGTAGGGCTTCCTCCCTATTGTTAACATTCCTAAAAACTGCGTTATTCCTGATAATAAGCATTTCGGGACGCCGCCAAGGGGAGCTTTTAAAACGGGAGCACGGTTGAGGTTGAAATCAAAACTTTTTCTGGCTGCTGTAGAAGGGTTTTTGCGAGGCGGGGTTTTTTTTACACGAAGTGTTTTTGAAGAGTGCAAATTTGCAAGTTTAGTCCTCCAGGCTAGGGACCCTTTAGTGCGGCAAAACGTACCCTAAAATTTCAGTTTTTTGTTCCTAACTTTTTTTTGGGGTTGAGATAATTGGTTAAATCTTTTAAAAGGCACTAGCTAGAATTGAAAGGGAGCTCTGTGCAAAATTTCAAGTCAATCGGTGCTCTAGGAGAGGCTGTAGCCCTGTCTAACGGGAAGAAGAAAAAGGGGCGAAAAACCGGGTTTACAGAGTTGTATATCTCCACACCCTGTATACCAATCGACTTGAAATTTTCAGCATTTACTCATATTGAATGGGAGAAGACCTGTATAAAATTTAAAGTCAATCGGTATACAGGGTGGTCCAGATACCCGAAAAACGCAAATCGTGACGTGAAGTAAACATACACTTGGTCCCGTTCGTACTTTTTGCGCTTTTATTAGGTGTACAAAATGAAACTCAGCCACAGGGTAAATTTGAATTTTTTAAATTTCAGCCGAGTTTCATTTTGTACACCTAGTAGTTCATTTTTTCAAAATTTTGAACATTTTAGGCGTTAAAGTCCATCAAAAGTTGACCTTCTCCGTGTAAGAAGGTTATTGAAGTATAACCATTAAGAAGGTTAATTTTTAAAGGCCTGTAAATCGTAAACCGTTACAGATATTGAAAAAATGCACTAAATAAAATCAGTTGGACATTCAATTCTCTTTAATTTTTATTCTATTCATTTTTTCTCTAGGACGCACTGTTTTCAAGATAAATTTATTAAAAAAAAAATGATTTTCCGAAAATGGTGCATCCTAGAAAAAAATAATTAAGTTCAAATTTATAGAAAATTAAATTTCCTATCATTTTTATTTATTAGGTGTAAAAAATGAAACTCAGCCACAGGGTAAATTTGAATTTTGTAGATTTTAGCCGAGTTTCATTTTGTACACCTAGTAGTTCATTTTTTCAAAATTTTGAACATTTTAGGCGTCAAAGTCCATCAAAAGTTGACCTTCTCCGTGTAAGAAGGTTATTGAAGTATAACCATTAAGAAGGTTAATTTTTAAAGGCCTGTAAATCGTAAACCGTTACAGATATTGAAAAAATGCACTAAATAAAATCTGTTGGAAATTCAATTCTCTTTAATTTTTATTCTATTCATTTTTGCTCTAGGACGCACTGTTTTCAAGATAAATTTATTTAAAAAAAATATTATTTTCCGAAATGGTGCATCCTAGAAAAAAATAATTAAGTACAAATTTATAGAAAATTAAATTTCCTATAATTTTTATTTATTAGGTGTACAAATGAAACTCAGCCACAGGGTAAATTTGAATTTTGTAGATTTTAGCCGAGTTTCATTTTGTACACCTAATAGTTGGGTTTTGCTTGGCGAGGCGCGTTCCTAAATTTAGGTTTCAATTTTTAAAAATGTAAATCCGTTGTTTACCAGTGAAAGGAAACGTCGCTACTAATAAATAGGAGACGATTGAACTCATTTTAAAAATAGCGACAGAAAAGCCGGCTGAATCAACAAGGACCAATTAGAGATAAGAATAATTTGCGCTACGCAATTCAAAAATAAATGTGGGGAAAAAACATTCGGCGTATGTGTTAGAAAGGAGTTTACATTGCTCCTAGACACGTTGCTGAAAAGTGAGAGGTAAAATAGTCCTTGGGTTTATTTTGGGAACGAATTATTAAACATTTAATAATTCAAAAACTCAAGAAAAAATTGAAAAATAACTTGTTGTTCTGATCTACAAGTGAATTTTTTTTTTTTTCAGGAGGTCCTGAGTCGAGGATTAGCTGGGACTTTAAATGCTGAGGTAAAAATTTGATATTAAATTACATAATTTCTGAAAATCGATTTTTTACCTATTAGAAGTTTTATATTACTTGTAAAATGATCCGTGGAAGTAAAATTTTGAATTTTGGAAGGCAAAGTCTCAGAATCACCGGATCCTGAACACTTGATGACGTCATCGAGTGGCAACAGTTCCAACTGTTGTGAGCAGAACAAAGTTTAAAAAATAAAATTCTGAGTCTCGAACTATCGTCTAACGTTTATCGTGCAAGCGTGGGCAATCTCTTTTTGTTTTTACCTGCAAATCCAAGCCAAGGACAAAAAGAAAACGCCCAATCCATAGATTTTTGCAATTTTTGTACACTTTCCCATTAATTGCTATTCTTAAAGTTTTATGTGGGTGTGGAGTTCAAAAAAAAAAATTAAGAAAAATCTGATTATTTATGAAATATGCCTTGATTCCCTGTTAGATGTTCATTAGTTAATGTCAAGATTCCGTCTTATGATTAATCATTTTAACGACATAGCCTGACAGGAATTTTCGAGTCCTAAAAGGTTTAACGATCTCAAAAAGAAGAAAAAAAAAGTCGAGCTTTTGGACGGAAAAAGGTGGAAATGTCACCTCGTTAGATACCATAAATTCCGGGCGGCTTGAGGCGCCTTGAGATAAAAAAAAAACTGAATAGAAAGGGAGTAATTTGAAAAAATCCGTGAGAAGGGGCCAAGATAAACATAGGCTCTTTGAGAAAGCCTACTTTTCGATAGCACTTTTGTCTTCAATAATCGAAAGGAAAATGAATTATGTCCTGTTTAATCAAAAGGCGCCTTAGGAAGCCTTTTAACCGCATCTTGCGGGGTACCCAATCAATGCAAACGCTTAAAATTACGTTGAAAAAGGGCTTTTTTGGCGAAACAATCGAGAAAAAGGCCTATTAATGGGGGGGGGGGGGGATAAAAACCGGAGGAAAGCCGAGAAAAATGTCCAAAATCCGGGGGTTTCTCGCCCACTAAAACTGAGGGTGACGCCTCAAAAGTGAAAATTCGTTCCTGAATTCGTGTAATAAAAGACGTTTTTCCGCCAAAAACAAGGGAATACTTCGTAAAATCGAAGAGGATTCTTGAGAAAGCCCATCCGAAGATGAAGGTTCAGATACTATAACAGAAGGGAAGGTTATAAAAAATAAAGGATTAAAAACATGAGGCAGGATAAGAATAGATTATGTATTAGGTGTACAAAATGAAACTCGGCTAAAATCTTCAAAATTCTAATTTTCCCTGTGGCTGAGTTTCATTTTGTACAACTAATAAATAAAACATGTAGGAAATTTAATTCTCTATAAATTTGCACTTAATTATTTTTTTCTAGGATGCACCATTTTCGGAAAATAATTTTTTTTTAAATAAATTTATCTTGAAAACAGTGCGTCCTAGAGAAAAAATGAATAGAATAAAAATTAAAGAGAATTGAATTTCCAACTGATTTTATTTAGTGCATTTTTTCAATATCTGTAACGGTTTACCATTTACAAGCCTTTAAAAATTAACCTTCTTAATGGTTATACTTCAATAACCTTCTTACACGGAGAAGGTCAACTTTTGATGGACTTTAATGCCTAAAATGTTCAAAATTTTGAAAAAATGAACTACTAGGTGTACAAAATGAAACTCGGGTAAAATCTACAAAATTCAAATTTACCCTGTGGCTGAGTTTCATTTTGTACACCTAGTAGGTGGCATTGCAAAAATTGGATTTTTGGCCGTTTTTCTTTATTATTCAGCCGAAAATCTTTTTAAAAAGCCGTTAGTTTTCCCACAGTATTTTTTGCCTACATGACGTATCATATGATATCACATTTTTCTTAACGTTTTCGTCATGCTTTCACCTTTTTCCGTCCCTTGATTCTATTTTTATCGAGAGGTCCGTTAAGCTCTGCCCTTCACCTTATTTTCTTAAATCCTTTCAATAAGATCAATAACAAAACGGGGATTGAGACCACATTTTTATTCGATTAAGCCTTCAACGGTATTTAAACTATTACCGTTAAATTAATTTTTAGGCCGACTTAAAAAGAAAAAAAATGGGAGCTCAGTTATGTCCCCGAATTGCTTAATTTCCAGGCTTTTTTTTTATGTTAGATAATAATAAATCAAACTATATCTTTACGTAATTAATAATATGATCATTAAGGAGCCCAATGGATTCGAAAATGGGCATAAACTACTTTCACAACTTCTCCCGAAACAAAATTTATATTACTTTTTTAATTAAGTATAACTGAAATCTTCGGATAAGTAGGAATAGGCGAAAAGTCACGATTTTTTTTTTGTTATTGAAAAAGATGGTTTATGATTCTTTTTTTGGAAGGATGTCAACTTTCGACCGGATGTTTGGGGATTTTTTTAAAGAGAAGTCATTTTAACAAAACTTGAGGTTGTTGCACCTTCGGGGGTGATAAAACTTGTTTTTACCGCTTGGAACGGTGTAGATCGTTATAAGGAAGTTTAGAATTTAGCAATATTTTAATCAATATTACATCTTAAGTTGTCAACACTGAAAAACGTCTTGAAATCCTGTAAAAAGGTCGTTTCTTGGACATCCCAAATCGCCAAACGATATTGGCCGAAAAACTGCCAGAAATTCGATAAAACGTTGGTCCTTCGTGCTGAAGACATCTGAAAACCTCCAAAATTAATTAATTGTTGGCTGAAAACTGCCAGAAATTCGATAAAACATTGGTCCTTCGGGCTGAAGACATCTGAAAACCCCCAAAATTAATTAATTATTGGCTAAAAAACTGCCAGAAATTCGATAAAACGTTGGTCCTTCGTGCTGAAGACATCTCAAATTCCCCAAAATTAATTAATTATTGGCAGAAAAACTGCCAGAAATTCGATAAAACGTTGATCCTTCGGGCTGAAGACATCTGAAAACCCCCAAAATTAATTAATTATTGGCTAAAAAACTGCCAGAAATTCGATAAAACGTTGGTCCTTCGTGCTGAAGACATCTCAAATTCCCCAAAATTAATTAATTATTGGCAGAAAAACTGCCAGAAATTCGATAAAACGTTGATCCTTCGTGCTGAAGACATCTGAAAACCCCCAAAATTAATTATTTATTGGCAGAAAAACTGCCAGAAAATCGATAAAACGTTGGTCCTTCGTGCTGAAGACATCTGAAAACCCCCAAAATTAATTAATTATTGGCAGAAATTCTATAAAACGTAGGTCCTTCGGGCTGAAGACATCTGAAAACCCCCAAAATTATTGGCAGAGAAACCTAGAAAAACGGTCAGAATTTTTCGTAAACCATAAATGGCATTGTTATTGAGAATTTGCAACGAAAAGGCCGAACGACATCTTAAG
This sequence comes from Orius insidiosus, assembly GCA_014119065.1. Taxonomy (NCBI): domain Eukaryota; kingdom Metazoa; phylum Arthropoda; class Insecta; order Hemiptera; family Anthocoridae; genus Orius; species Orius insidiosus. The sequence goes on from JACGAQ010001944.1 coordinate 17,319, forward strand.
TGTAACCGCAATTCCGATATTTTTAGGGAAAACCTTCAAAGGTTCAAAATATTACATTCGGTCACGATTTCCCTATCTGGGCATGGATCTAAAAGTATGGGAAGTCCGCTATCATGAACTTCATATGAATTAATTATAAACTTAAGTGCAGATATACCAAAATATTCGCTCAACTCGAGGAGTAACAGTAGCTCGATTCGATCACGTCGACCATCATTAGCATCAATGATATAATTAGATCATACGTGACCCTCGAATGTTTTTTTCTGTTTGTGGGAGACAAACCGTATTCCACGGACCCTACTTTTTGAATAATGAAACTTTAATTTTTAATTGTAAGTGGGTCGGGACGGACAGTTATACCCGTGCCTTGCATAAATAGACGTGAGGAGTGTACGATAAAGGCCTAATCTTCAGGAACTTAAATTCTTGAGGTGCAAATCGACCTGGATCCTGAAAAGCTCGTCAAAATTCGATAATTTTATGAAATCGTCATCTGTTAAAAGGCTCCCGGACTCTGGACCCGGACAACCCCTCGTATCCGAATTCCTCACCTCTATCTAGGTTACTCTCACTGGGAAGGCCGATCGCAGAAATTTTTTTTTTCTTCATTTAAAAAAATATCTTGGCTATCCATTTGTCCCATGTGTTTAATAAGTACGCAATAGCTTGAAGCAAACTGACCTGCTTCCATAGATTCTGTCGTTTATTTTTCTGACGCAAGAATCGCGAATGGTTCAAGATTGTCGAAGCGGTTTTTAAAGTGAAAGATAAAAGTTCGCGGTTGATTACGTCATTGTTCAGGACGAAAATTTTGAAAATGATTTTTAGGCTTTTTTAAGGCAAGAGAAATCCTAAAAAAAGGGTTTTTGCGCTGTTTTGGGCGTTAGCTCTCGGATATTGGGCCAAAAAACAAACGGGCATAGGCGGAGAAAACATGGGGTTAAAGCACGCTTTGGAAAACGGTCCATAACCCGGTAAAAAAGATGTTAAAACACCCGAACACCCGATAGAAAGGACGTTTATAAACCTGAAAATCGAGGGAAACAACCCACTCGGTAAAATATTTTAAACTACCGAGGGGTTTTTCTAGACCGGAAAATCGAAGAAAATGACCAAAAATCCGGTAAAAAAAGATGTTAAAACACCCGAACACCCGATAAAACGGACGTTTATAAACCTGAAAATCGAGGGAAACAACCCACTCGGTAAAATATTTTAAACTACCGAGGGGTTTTTCTGAACCGGAAAATCGAAGAAAATGACCGAAAACCCGGTAAAAAGATGTTAAAACACCCCAACACCCGATAAAACGGACGTTTATAAACCTGAAAATCGAGGGAAACAACCCACTCGGTAAAATATTTTAAACTGCGGAGGTGTTTTTCTAGACCGGAAAATCGAAGAAAATGACCAAAAATCCGGTAAAAAAAGATGTTAAAACACCCGAACACCCGATAAAACGGACGTTTATAAACCTGAAAATCGAGGGAAACAACCCACTCGGTAAAATATTTTAAACTACCGAGGGGTTTTTCTAGACCGGAAAATCGAAGAAAATGACCAAAAATCCGGTATAAAAAAGATGTTAAAACACCCGAACACCCGATAAAACGGACGTTTATAAACCTGAAAATCGAGGGAAACAACCCACTCGGTAAAATATTTTAAACTGCGGAGGTGTTTTTCTAGACCGGAAAATCGAAGAAAATGACCAAAAATCCGGTAAAAAAAGATGTTAAAACACCCGAACACCCGATAAAACGGACGTTTATAAACCTGAAATCGAGGGAAACAACCCACTCGGTAAAATATTTTAAACTACCGAGGGGTTTTTCTGAACCGGAAAATCGAAGAAAATGACCGAAAACCCGGTAAAAAGATGTTAAAACACCCCAACACCCGATAAAACGGACGTTTATAAACCTGAAAATCGAGGGAAACAACCCACTCGGTAAAATATTTTAAACTGCGGAGGTGTTTTTCTAGACCGGAAAATCGAAGAAAATGACCAAAAATCCGGTAAAAAAAGATGTTAAAACACCCGAACACCCGATAAAACGGACGTTTATAAACCTGAAAATCGAGGGAAACAACCCACTCGGTAAAATATTTTAAACTACCGAGGGGTTTTTCTAGACCGGAAAATCGAAGAAAATGACCAAAAATCCGGTATAAAAAAGATGTTAAAACACCCGAACACCCGATAAAACGGACGTTTATAAACCTGAAAATCGAGGGAAACAACCCACTCGGTAAAATATTTTAAACTACCGAGGGGTTTTTCTAGACCGGAAAATCGAAGAAAATGACCAAAAATCCGGTATAAAAAAGATGTTAAAACACCCGAACACCCGATAAAAAGGACGTTTATAAACCTGAAAATCGAGGGAAACAACCCACTCGGTAAAATATTTTAAACTACCGAGGGGTTATTCTAGACCGGAAAATCGAAGAAAATGACCGAAAACCCGGTAAAAAAAGATGTTAAAACACCCCAACACCCGATAAAACGGACGTTTATAAACCTGAAAACCGAGGGAAACAACCCTCTCGGTTATCATAAAAACCGAGGGCTTTTTCGTTACGGGAAAATCAAAGAAAATGACCAAAAACCCGGTTTAAAAGATGTTGAAACACCCCAACACCCGATAAAACGGACGTTTATAAACCGGAAAACAACCCTCTCGGTTATCATAAAAACCGAGGGATTTTTCGTTACGGGAAAATCAAAGAAAATGACCAAAAACCCGGTTTAAAAGATGTTTATTGCTAGGTCACCTGATTAAACGGGTGTTTTTATCCGTGAGAACCAAGGAAAATGACTTAAAACCCGTTTAAAATGTTGATAAACGATGTTTACTCAAAAAACCCTTGTTTTCTTCTTTTTTCTTCTGAATAGTGGTAGGGAAAAAGCCTAAAAATCCATTTTGTTGTCTCTTCCGGGAAAACTGGCAATTTAGAAACAGCCGAACCTTCACAACGATTTGGTCATTAAAACCTTTTTTCGTACTTCCATAACCATATTGGGAAAGCCTTGTGGTCGCTTTTTTGAAAATTAGCCTTTCTTTCTATTAGTTTTCAAGGAGACAAAAAAATTATCCATACGGAACTCTTTGTTTTTCTCTTCCAAAGTTATTAACTGACGTAATAGGTTCCTCCTTGGAAAAAAAAATATTTTTCGGCCCGTCTCATTAGACTTTCTATTGATGAATCCGATCGTGAAAATTTTGCCCTTGAAATGTACGACGAAATAATTAAATTTTTGAAAGTATGTGGAAACATCGTAGACAAAAAAAGTTGGTTTTAAACAAAAAAAAAATGTTTTTTCACTCCTTTTCTACGCTTCAAGCATATAGAAACGCTTCATTTGTCCATTAACAGGCAAAACATGTAAAAAAGAAACGTTTTATTTTTAGTCTGTCTCCGTTCCCCCTCGGTCTCTCAGTTTTAAACATCCCTTTCGATCAGCAACACGCCCAAAGGTACGTTTTTTGTCCCCGTAACTGAGGGAAAGCTTCCTGGTTTTTTTTTTTCTTTTTCAAAAGTTAGTACTTCCTTATTCCAAAAGAGAAGAAGATACGCCGGATATCTCGAAAAAATTGCCTCTTTAAAACGAAATTTGTCCATTTCCAGGTTCTTCCAAAAGTGGCTTTTACGCCGTTTCACTTTCTGTTTAAATTTCTTTTTTCTGTTCTCAAAAGAACCTCCTAGACTTTATAATGAAATGAAAATTTATTACCTAAATAATTGCCAATGGCTTTTGAGCCTGCTGATCAAATCCCTCTCGATAAACAGGAATTTTCCTCAATTTTTAGAAGTAGAAATATCCGAGGGCTTACCAAGCTTTTTACGTTTTAAGTCGTTTTTCTAGATTTTGTGGCCTAAAACACCCGTTTTACAGTGCTTAACGTCTTTTTAGCGGGTTTTTGGTCATTTTTCTCGATATTTTGGTGTAGATACTTCAGTTTTGTCGGCTGTTTGGGTTTTTAACACCCTTTTGAAGATGAAACACCCGTTTTACCAGATATTCGGGCGTTTAACGTCTTGTTACCGGGTTTTTGGTCATTTTTCTTGATATTTTGGTGTAGAAACACCCGTTTTTTCGGCTGTTTGAGCTTTTAACAACCTTTTTGGGTAACCCTTTTGTGGATGGAACACCCGTTTTACCAGATGTTCGGGCGTTTAACGTCTTTTTACCGGATTTTTGGTAATTTTTCTTGATATTTTGGTGTAGAAACATCCGTTTTATCGGCTGTTTGAGCTTTTAACAACCTTTTTGGGTAACCCTTTTGGGGGCGAAACACCCGTTTTACCAGATGTTCGGGCGTTTAACGTCTTTTTACCGGGTTTTTGGTCATTTTTCTTGATATTTTGGTGTAGAAACACCCGTTTTTTCGGCTGTTTGAGCTTTTAAGAATCTTTTTGGGTAACCCTTTTGCGGGCGAAAGACCGTTTTACCAGATTTTCGGGCGTTTAACGTCTTTTTACCGGGTTTTTGGTAATTTTTCTTGATATTTTGGTGTAGAAACACCCGTTTTTTCGGCTGTTTGAGCTTTTAACAACCTTTTTGGGTAACCCTTTTGGGGGCGAAACACCCGTTTTACCAGATGTTCGGGCGTTTAACGTCTTTTTACCGGGTTTTTGGTCATTTTTCTCGATATTTTGGTGTAAAAACATCAGTTTTGTCGGCTGTTTGAGCTTTTAACACCCTTTTGTAGATGGAACACCCGTTTTAACATATGTTCGGGCGTTTAAGGTCTTTTTAACGGGCTTTCGTCATTTTTCTCGATATTTTGGTGTAGAAACATACGTTTTATCGGCTGTTTGAGCTTTTAACAACCATTTTGGGTAACCCTTTTGCGGGCGAAAGACCCGTTTTACCAGATTTTCGGGCGTTTAACGTCTTTTTACCGGGTTTTTGGTCATTTTTCTTGATATTTTGGTGTAGAAACACCCGTTTTTTCGGCTGTTTGAGCTTTTAACAACCTTTTTGGGTAACCCTTTTGCGGGCGAAAGACCCGTTTTACCAGATGTTCGGGCGTTTAACGTCTTTTTACCGGGTTTTTGGTCATTTTTATTGATATTTTGGTGTAGAAACACCCGTTTTTTCGGCTGTTTGAGCTTTTAACACCCTTTTTGGGTAACTTAGAAAACGCCTTTTTATTTAGGCGTATCTTTTTAATTCTTTTCCCATGTCTGGAACCTTTAAACTAGTCCTGACATTATTGCACAATCGTGTATATTCTTCGTGGTTTACGGACTCGAATCCTACCTCAACGTCGACTTTCACCGCGGGCGATGAATGGGAGGCGCAGACGGTCCTCGTAAAACCTAAAAGTCACCTATTCTTGGTCTAGAACCGTTTTAGAACCGAATGCGTTTTAATTAACATCTCTGATGTAAGAGAGCAATTGGAGCGAATATAAACGCGTTATATAATCATGATAGTTGCCAACATTTCAGAATCTGGATCATTTTTTTATTTTCTGTATTAGCGATTTTCCACACTAGGAGAAATCTGGCGACGGCCGGCAAAGTTTTAACTTCCTCAAAGAGACGTTGTTGTGACTCCCTCCAGGTACGATCTCTGGAAAAAGGGGCTTTCAGACACCGTAGAAGAAAAGTATTAGGTGTACAAAATGAAACTCAGCCACAGGGTAAATTTGAATTTTGTAGATTTTAGCCGAGTTTCATTTTGTACACCTAGTAGTTCATTTTTTCAAAATTTTAAACATTTTAGGCGTTAAAGTCCATCAAAAGTTGACCTTCTCCGTGTGAGAAGGTTATTGAAGTATAACCATTAAGAAGGTTAATTTTTAAAGGCTTGTAAATCGTAATCCGTTACAGATATTGAAAAAATGCACTAAATAAAATCTGTTGGAAATTTAATTTTCTTTAATTTTTATATTCATTTTTCTCTAGGACGCACTGTTTTCAAGATAAATTTATTTAAAAAAATTACTTTCCGAAAATGGTGCACTCTAGAAAAAAATAATTAAGTACAAATTTATAGAGAATTAAATTTCCTACAATTTTTATTTATTAGGTGTACAAAATGAAACTCGGCCACAGGGTAAATTTGAATTTTGTAGATTTTAGCCGAGTTTCATTTTGTACACCTAGTAGTTCATTTTTTCAAAATTTTAAACATTTTAGGCGTTGGTCCATCAAAAGTTGACCTTCTCCGTGTAAGATGGTTACTGAAGTATAACCATTGAGAAGGTTAATTTTTAAATGCTTGTAAATCGTAAACCGTTACAGATATTGAAAAAATGCACAAAATAAAATCTGTTGGAAATTTAATTCTCTTTAATGTTTATTCTATTCCTTTTTTCTCTAGGACGCACTGTTTTCAACATAAATTTATTTTAAAAAAAATTATTTTCCGAAAATGGTGCACTCTAGAAAAAAATAATTAAGTACAAATTTATAGAGAATTAAATTTCCTACAATTTTTATTTATTAGGTGTACAAAATGAAACTCGGCCACAGGGTAAATTTGAATTTTGTAGATTTTAGCCGAGTTTCATTTTGTACACCTAATAATTAGTGTACTTTCCCACGTATCTTCTCCAACACTTCACGGCCGCAATTTATATCCGATTTTCAACAAATTTTCACATAATCTTCTTTTTTAGTGATCTTGAAAATGCCAAAAGCTTTTTTTGAAATAAATTATTAATCCTGGGAGAAATTTGAGGTGCTTTCGCCCGTTCTGTGTGGCCTGGCTGGGCGAAGTCTAATTTTTTCTACCTCAATTTTTGTCGACATTTTTGATGATTAAATTACACTACTTTGAGTAAGTGTCAGGGCCAGCTCTGGACATTTTTTATTGGAGGGTATCGCAATAACTTCCTTTTAAAAAAATGGGGGTTTAATGAACCTTTAATCCAAAGAGAAGATGAAAACAAAAGAAAAATGAGAGCCTAAAGCGATTAGGCGCGACAAATTAAAACTCAAGAAACTCCGAGCCTGAAATTGACCTTTTCACGCTTTTAATACCTAAGTAGAAGAAGTCCGTTTATAGTCAATCAGGTTGGCCAAAGATGGGGAGTGTTTCATGATTTCCATCAAAATGCCAACTAAAATTACACTTTTAGGTAGATTTCTTTTCTTCAAAAATCTACCTATTGTAATGTACCAAGTAGTCGCAGATTCAAAAAATTTTCTATACGTTTTTCGTTTCATACCTCCTGGACCCCAAAACCATCCTCAGTTGAAAAGTTTATATATATATATATATATATTAGCACGATAACTGGAGCAATTTTAATGTGAGGGTGACGATATCCGGTATTTAGAGCTTTTATCTCAATAGCTCGGACGAGTTCGTTAATGGCTGAAATCGGACCAGCGATTCACCTACTTTACTTAGGGCTTAAAAGACAAAATTGGCATTTTCTATTGAAATCCTAGTCCTTTTGCAAAAAAAAACTTTAAGACCTCTGCGAGGGCGTGTAAAAAATTAATTAAAGCAGGTTTGGACGAGCCAGGCGCAAAATATTGAACTAGCTAAACTTTTAAAAAAATTTGAATTTATACCGGGAAATTATTAAATATTTTATTAATAAAATTATCAGATGTTTTTCTAGGGGCTCAGTGGCGCAATTTTCGGTAGATTTTTTATTTTTTATTTTAGAATCCTGAAATTTGGTATTTAGGGCTAGCTCGGACGAGTTCGGTAACGTCTGAAATCGCTCAAGGGAGTTCGGTAACGTATGAAAAGAAATCTACCTTTTAGTCCCTGCTACCGCAGGGTCATTATTTTTTCTCCCACTTTTAAATGTCACGTGAATGCACCTCAAATATTTGAGATTGATAAGTAATATTGCCTCAATAAAAATGTTATGGTTTTATGGAGGGGATCAAAGGATTTTTCGTGGTTTTTCAAGATCGAAGTTTACGGTACCGAAGGCTTGAATGAGACGGTAATTCTGAGAAACGAAGAACGGAGATAACGGGGCGCGGTCGGCCGTCGGGGTGTCGAAGGCCGGAGCGTGAAATGTCACATGAACTGGATCAAGTGCAGATGAAAAAATGAAATCGATTTTCTGTTAATGACATTCGTGAACTCAAGGTTAGAAGTCTTCCTGCGGTTAGCAGTAGCATCTCTTTCAGCATCAATTTAGTCGCTTAGAAACGAGAAAAGCTCTTCAAGTACAGAAAAAAAGAAAATTTTATGAAATAGAGTATCGCGGTGGAAAGATTGTATATCTTCGCAGCCAGGAGTAATGGGAGAACACCGTTCAACATAACGCATTTCACCCATAAAGCAGTTGAACATAAAAAATCTGTAGTTCACCATAATGCGTTTCGGCGTAATGCAATTGAACTTAATATTCTTAAAAGTTCAAAAATTTTGCGCATAATGCGTTTCTTTGACGACTTTTTCAATAAATGCAAGTCGACATGAATAACGGCACCATAAATAACGCTTCTCACCATAAAAGCCTCTCTTTGAACTTGTTTCGACATAAAACTGTTTCTGTCGTTTGGGCGTTATACATCTCACCATAAACTAGGGACAGCGAAAGAGCAACCCTACTTTAAAACACGACTATGGCGAAACGACAAAAAACTTGACAGCTCACCATAATGCAATTCAACATAAAGCATCTCACCATTATCTAGGAAAAGCAAGTAGGCAGCCATTGGGATCAGTTTTATGACACCAGGGGGTTAATTTTTTTCCTTTCCATGTGCGACTGTGAACTGTCAAGTTTTAATGTTTCTTTCAATCTTCAGGAAGACCGTATCCCTAAAAATTGTCCATCGGTAGTATAAAAACTTCTCTTTGAAAAATTTTTGGTTTTACACCACTAGTTTCTTCTTGATGTCCTCTCTGATCTATGTCAATGCCGTGGCGAGTATTTGCTTTATTTTCCTCCGAAAAACTTTTATCATAAAACTAATAAGCTTCAGAAGACGGCCGCTTTTATAAACATCCTTGAATATGTTGAACTACAAAAGAACGATTCTTTTTCATTTTTCCGCTTTCACTTGCAAGTCGTAAAAAAATGACGGCCGTGACCAATATAATAGATTAGCTTATATCTTATCGACGTTTAATTGTATCTTTCGTCTTCTAAATCCTCAGTTTGGCGACCATCATGGGGAACGGAACGTGAGTACTTTTCACCCTAAAAATTGGAGTATCAAACGACATTTTCACATCACGACTTCGTCCCGGAGAATGGGAGTTTTAAGAGAAAAAAAGTTCAATAAACTTAGATTTTGGATTTTTCTGCGTTGTGGGCTTCAAGGTCGGTTGTCAACATTCGCGAACCGGTTCCCTTTAAACCAAGGATACGACACAGATTGGGCCGACCATTTTTTTTCGTGTCGTTTCTCTTGTTTGACTTGTCTTTCACCTGATTGTCGGAGGGGGGCGTATTTACGATGTTGTTTTTTCGTCTTTTCCTGTCTCCCGGTACAAATAAGGCCGTAAATAATGGGTTCGTTAAATTCTCTCATGTTTATTCCTGCAAGAAATTGAAGGTTTTTTTATTGTTTCAGGTCCGGTATGGAAGCTCTAGCCCAAAACCGTGAATTCCAAGATTATTGGAATGAATTTAGAATCCTTCAGGAATACCGCCCGCCAACTCAGGACAACGAAGAAGAACATTCTCCGACAGGTAAGGAATTCGTCAACTTTTTAGTCGGAAGGAAGCAATTATTTTAAATTATACACTTAATTAACCAGAGATTAAAGTCTGTCATCTCTGGGAAGTCTCCTCACGAAGCTAATTTAACTTTCTAAACGAAGTTTAAATGTGAAGGATTTTCTTTCCAAATCTTTATGTTTATTTCGGGTTTGTGAATCTCTACTTTTAAGGCAAATCGGGTAAACTAAAAGAATACAATTGTCGTATAAAAATCACTTTTAAAGGGTTTCTTCCGCTGTGTATTCGAGGAAAACGCCCAAAAATCCGGTATTGAGGATCTTACTCGTCTAAAAACCTGGGAAAACTCCTCTAAAAATAATATTTAAAAGTGTTTTTGGCTGAATAATCGAGGAAAACGTCCAAAAAATCCTCCAAAGAAGGTTTTTTTTAGAAGAAAAAGCCAGGAAATCTTCGAATTTCTGGCGTTTCTCTTCCTCCAAGGAAAGCACTCGATAATCCGATAATAAATTGATGTTTTTGGCATAAAATCTAAAAAATGGGTCATAATTGTTCAAAAATCCTGGGAAATCTGTTTAAAAAAATTTTTTGGTAGAAAACCCATGGAAAACATCCATGAATCTGGGTCTAATGGTGTTTTCTCGCTTTAGATCAAGAAAAAGGCGCGAAAATCCAGGCGAGAAAATTTTATTTCTCAGACAAAACGTCCAAAAATCATCAAAAGTGAGGCTTTCAAAACATTCAAAAATTCCAATTAAATAGGAATTTTTTAGTAAATAACTAGGAAAAACGCCCGAAGGATTTTCTTTTCAAAAAAATTTTTTCTTTCTTTTTTTCCGGCGTATCTCGACCGGTAATTCAGGTTTAAAGACAAAAAGAAGACGCCAAAAATATTTATATTTTAACGCGCAGTGGTCTCTATGAGTTGAAATTTAAATCGACTTAGTTCTCCGTAGTCAACACCAGAACTCGCGTTTCGCTCACCCCACCTCACGGTTTCCGCCAGAAATCCGTGAAGTTTCAAGTCTACTACGGACATCCATGCTGTTGAAATGGTAAAACAATTTTTTGATTTGACTAAATATTTCAAAAAACTGAAATTCCTTTTTTTCCGGAGTAATCGAGTGCAAAGATAGCTTTTTTGAGCACCAATTACGGTCATTGAATTAACAAAAAACGCCGTTTTAAAAATAGCCCAATAAAAACATCTTCGGCTTTCTTGTTTTTGAAAACTCGGGGATAAAAATAAAAAAAGGCAATTCGAAGCAAGGTCTACTTCACAAGGAAATACAGCTAAAATCAATTTTTTTTATTTGATCTATTTTCAAGGCTGATAAATTATTTCATGCCCAGAAATTATAAGCTATTATCCTTATATGGAAGGCGTTATTACCTTTTCAAAGGCGGTAGAAAAAATAATTTCTTTAAAATATCTTTTGAAAATTCTTTCAAAATAATGACCCTGCGGTAGCAGGGACTAAAAGGTAGATTTCTTTTCATGATTAAAATTAAAATGTATAAACACAAAATATATAATTATGTTATAAATATGATGATATAAGAAAAATTGCGCCACTGAGCCCCTAGAAAAACATCTGATAATTTTATTAATAAAATATTTAATAATTTCCCGGTATAAATTCAAATTTTTTTTTAAGTTTAGCTAGTTCAATATTTTGCGCCTGGCTCGTCCAAACCTGCTTTAATTAATTTTTACACGCCCTCGCAGAGGTCTTAAAGTTATTTTTTGCAAAAGGACTAGGATTTCAATAGAAAATGCCAATTTTGTCTTTTAAGCCCTAAGTAAAGTAGGTGAATCGCTGGTCCGATTTCAGCCATTAACGAACTCGTCCGAGCTATTGAGATAAAAGCTCTAAATACCGGATATCGTCACCCTCACATTAAAATTGCTCCAGTTATCGTGCTAATATATATATATATATATATATATATATAAACTTTTCAACTGAGGATGGTTTTGGGGTCCAGGAGGTATGAAACGAAAAACGTATAGAAAATTTTTTGAATCTGCGACTACTTGGTACATTACAATAGGTAGATTTTTGAAGAAAAGAAATCTACCTAAAAGGTCACTTACAAACGTTTATTATCTTTATTTTTATATAACATTTTTGTGCTGGGTGTTGATAAAATCCATATGATTTCAGTAAAAAATAAATTTAAGGAGGTATGATGGTTTTTAAGTGAGTTGCTTTGCAAATTTTTCGTTGATAACAACGGTTTTCGGTTTTTCCCTTCTATCTCGGAAACCGTCGCTCAAAACGAAAAAACGTCTTAAGTAAAAGTTGTATCTACGGAAATTTCCTACAAAAAAGACCTGATTGGTTTTTTTGTCAGAGCAATACTTAAGGAGATATGAGGGTTCTTAAGTGAGTTGCTTGGCAAATTTTTCGTTGTCAGCAACGGTTTTCGGTTTTTCCCTTCTATCTCGGAAACCGTCGCTCAAAACGAAAAAATGTCCTAAGTAAAAGTTGTAGGTACAAAGATTTCCTACAAAAATTTTTTTATTTATTATTTGCGTAAGAGCAATATTTAAGGAGTTATGAGGTTAAAACTAATAATCCTACAGAGCCTGTCTGAAAACCTAAAACCTTCATATCTCCTAAAATATTGCTCTGACGGAAAAAACTAATAACATATTTTATGTAGTAAATTTCCGTACCTACAACTTTACTTAGGACATTTTTTCGTTTTGAGCGACGGTTTCCAAGGTAGAAGGGAAAAACCGAAAACCGTTGCTCACAACGAAAAATGTACAAAGCAACCAACTTAAAACCCTCATATCCCCTTAAAAACTGTGTGTGTTCCGAAAAAAATGGTACGGCCGGCCGGCACCACAGACAAAGTTGAGAACGGTGAAGATTCGTTCGTCGGTAAGAAGTTAAAAAGTTGAAAATTATTCAGAACTATTGTGAGAATATGGATCATGCATGAATCACTTTCTAACTAGATCAATTATTATATCAGCATGTGAAAACTTGAGTCATCGACTGTTTTATAATATTCTTTTTTTTTCTGATTTCTTAGCTTTTTTTGGCCTTTGAAAAAATTTAAATTAACTTATCGCTGATGCCGGGGTTTTTAAACGCCTCCAATGAGTCCCACGTAATACGAAAATATTTCAATAGTCCAAATTAAAGGTCAAGGAACTTGAGATAGGGAGAAAAAAAAAAAGAAATTGAACAATGGCTTTATATTAACTTCCTCAAGAAGTTACTGTGATACCCTCCGACCCCCTGTTACTAGAAAAGGGTCTTCCAGACCCCGTAGGATAAATCTGATAAGTGATCTTTGCCGATCCTGACTTTGTCTGTGGTGCCGGCCGTCCGGCCGTCCGGCCGTCCGTCGCCACTTTTTCCGGAACACTTCACGGCCGCAATTTTCATCCGATCTTCACCAAATTTATACACAAGCTTCCTTTCACAGAAATCTTGAAAATGACGAGAGCTTTTTTCGAAATTTTTCAAAATGGCGGAGATATGACTGTTCAAAGATTTAAAATGAGCGCTGTGGGCGTACTGTTGGTCCGATCTTCACCAAATTTTCACTAAACATTCCTTGAATTATTTAAAAATTTTCCATGTTTTTAAAATTTTAATTTTCCAAAATTTTTTTTACTTAATAATTTTTCTAGGCAGAAATGTGAGTCACTTCGCCGGCTCGAGGGCGGCCTCTCTTTGGCTAACCGTACTGAATTTCTACCTTGATATAAAATTTTCAAAATAATTTTTTTTTTTTTTTTTTTTAACTTCCTCAAGAATTTTTTTAACGGAAAATAAAATGGCGATTTATTAGGTACTTAATTTTTATTTTTTTTTTTCAAAAAACAGAAAACGAACAACAAAAAATACCTAAAATTTCTAACTTCCTCAAGACTTACTGCGATACCCACCAAATTTATTTCACAACTTTTACAAAATTTAGTTCTCCTACTTAATACTTCCTCCTCCTGTATCCTTGAGGAAGTTATCGTTGGAAGCTCTTCAAACCGGAACTTTTTTGTTCTTTCCACTCGGCTTAATACGGAATGTAGATTTCCGGCTTTTTAAAGGGAAATAGTCATTTTCTCACCCTTGTAACTGTTTTTTGATTGTACCAATTTGGCACAAATCCTTATATCCTTTAAATGATGACTTTTGGCTAATTTCGCACTGAATTGCCCCCTACTAATTTTCAAATTTTGAAAAACGATTCCACCAATTTCGAATTCTGCTTCTCATTTCCAAAATGAGCCTATTATGGACTCCGTCTGATCAGTTTCCAGGAGCTTCATTTCAGCATTTTTTGAAAACCAAATTTTGTATATTTTAGACCCTATCTCCTAAACCGTTGGTTATATGAAAAAAATTAATTAGTACTTTTCTAAAGGAAATTGCTTAAGGATTAATTTTGTACTTAGTCTTTATCTTGCTAGGGTCAGTGGTTTTCGAGTTATTTTAATGTCTAAAATATCATAAGAACAAAAACCTTTTTTGGACGTCTAACTCCGAAAGCGTTCACTTTAGCAAGGTTATGTGCTAAACACTTTTTGTTTTAAATTTAATTTTAATTCATTTTTGTACTTAATATATTTTTTGCTAAACCTCATAGTTAACGAGATATTTTAGCTTTGTTTGAAACTCCTGGAGCATTCGCAGAATCAAGTCGTTCAAATCGTTTCGCCGTCGAATCTGAAGATTCTGACGTCAAATTTGGCGTGCAAATCCTTCTGCGCATGCTCCAGGTGTTTCAAACTGCGGTTGGAACAATAGTTTTATAAAAACTCATAAAAACCGCATTTTGTACCCTTCTCCTTTGGCTCAAATCGGTGTTTTTATCACTCAAATATGGGGTGGAACATTTTGGTGTTACCAAAAAACCGTCTCCTTTTATGGAAGTATACCTTGAAAAACAAAAAACCTCAAGGTGCGAATTTGTTTGAAATTAGTCCACCAGTCGACTTTTGTTTCAAAAAAATGATTTAGAGACTAAAACATTGGCAAACTTGAACTTTTGGGATTTTTCCAATACTTTATTTATAGATTACGTGTTTACAATGTGCCATCTTCAGGGGTAAGGTTTTAAACTATCCATTTGCTGTTTAGAAAGTACCAATATTTTACTTCAAATAACGGTACTTAGGATTAAGCCCCCTTGACCATTAGAAATTATAATCAAAAACAGGGCGTCGACATTATCGAATTATACAAAAATTGGGCTCCGTCCAGCGATTTAACACCTCGTTCAAATCAGAAAAAAAGGAAAGTTGAAAAAATTGAAATTCTGTTTAAAGGTTAGAAATCAGGCTCTGTCGTGAGTTGATACTGATTATAGAAAAAAAAAACCTTCCTCGTTTTTTATACCGTTTAAATTACACCCTTTGATTCCAATAATTAACTTAGGTAAATATTTTTAAACTATTCCGTTAGAAGGACAAACCAACCAACTTCCTCTTTTAACTTCCTTAAAGAAGTTATTGCGATACCCTCGACGTCGGGTTTTTGGGGAAGGGTCTTCCAGACCCCGGAGGGTCAATTCGAATATTGATCTTTACCGATCTCAACTTTGTCTGTGGTGCCGGCCGTCCGTAGCATTTTTTTCCGGAACACTTTACGGCCACAATTTTCATCCGATTTTCACCAAATTTTCACCAAAATTTCTTTAGCCGGTGAAGAAGAATGTAACGAGGGGGATTTTTGAATTTCGAAAAAATGGCGGAGATATGTCTGTTTGAAATTTTAAAAAATTCGCTGCGGCCGAACCGTTAATCCGATTTTCACCAAATTTTCACCAATTACTCCTTATATTTTTTAAGAATTTTTGGTGCAAAAAAATTGCCACTTTTTAATTACTATTTTTATTAGTAGGCAGAAATTTCGTACTTCTACCCTTTACGAGAGGCACATCCCTAGGCCAAAGAGCCCATTATTTCTACCTCGACACTTAAAAAATTTTTCGAAAAAAAGAACTTAAAAATTTAAAAAAAAAAATAAAAAAGAAAAAGAAGAAAAAACCCGGAAAATTTTTCGAAATAAACTTTGAAAATTTTTTGAAAAAAAAAATTTTTTTTCGGACAAAAAAAACTTAGAACATTTTTCAAAAAAAAGAACTTAGAAAATTTTTCGAAAAAAAAAAAAGCCCGAAAAATTTTTCGAAAAAACTAACTTGGAAAATTCTCCTTTATACTTTCCCTCCCTACTACATCCCCTTCCTTTATACTCTCGTTCCCTTATACTTCCCCCTCCATTATACTTCCCCCTCTGTTATACTTTCCCCTTCCTTATACTTTCCCCTCCGTTATACTTCCCCGTTCGTTATACTTCCCCTCCCATATTATACTTCCTACTCCGTTATACTTCCCCCTCCGTTATACTTCCCCTCCCACATACTTCCCACTCCGTTATACTTCTCCTCCCATGTACTTCCCCCTCCTATATAGATACTTCTCTTTAAGGAAGTTCCCGTCGGGGCCAGCTCCAGACTAGTACTTTTCTACATTGTGGTTTAGAATTAGTGGATCACCCTATATTTTTAAAATACAAATCTATACGGAGTGTATCCTTTTTGAGTTGAAAAATATTTTTCGAGTTCATTGCTCAGAGTTAAAAAATTTCGTTTTAAATATTAATGACTTGACAAACAAATTTGTTTAAGTCATTCGGTCCAAATTTCATTCCGCTATTTATAATCGCAATTAAAATATTTCTTGTGTGCACAAAATAATAGAAAACTGCTCGTTAAAAAGTTCATTAACATAAAAGAATTCGTTTTATAAGCGTTTCTATGGATAAACAAAAATTGAAAGACTTTACGGTCCCCACGCTTTACGGGTTCACCTACTAAAAGGTTTAAAAGTCACAGTTTTTGGAAATTCAGCGTAAAAATATTAATTGTTTATCGAGATTAAATTGCGTTTTAAGGAGGTTTGTTCTTTTTGTTTTTCAGGTACAAACCTCGAAATTACGCATCCACTTTAACTTCCTTATAGAAGATAGGTCGTTTTCCACAGTGTTGACCAAAATTAGCTTCTCAAAGAAAAGTTATTGTATTTCTCTCCAAGGACGGTTATTAGGAAAAGGGTTCTCCAGACTCCGTAGTGGAATAATTGATTTGTGATCGGAATTGTGACGGTTTTTCGGTTGTTTTCCACGTTTTTGGGCCAATTTTTTTCCTTTTCTATCCAATGTCTTTTTGTCATAAAAATGTTTAAAAGTACTTGTTTGAATAGCTTCCAACGAAAACTTCTTTAAAGAGAAGCAAAAATATAGGAGGGGGAAGTATAAGGGAGGGGAAGTATAACGGAGGTTGGTCAACACTGTGGAAAACGACCTAAGTAACTTCTATAAAGAAGTTAAAGTGCATGCGTAATTTCGAGGTTTGTACCTGAAAAAAGTTTTTTCTTTTTTTTTTTCAAAAATTTTCCGAGTTTTCTTTACCTATTTTTGCGCTTTTTTTCCGAAAAATTGTCCAGGTTCTTTTTTTTTTCGAAAATTTTTTTAAGTATCATGGTAGAAATAGTAGGTTTTTTGCCCAAGAGAGGTCCCTCTTGTAAAGGGTGGAAGTATGGAATTTCTCCCTACTAAAATGATAATTAATTTTTAAAAAATGCCTATTTTTTATAGACCAAAAATTCTTTTAAAATGTTGGTAGTAATTGGTGAGACTTCGGTAAAAATCGAACCAACGGTCCAGCCGCAGCGAATTTTTTTAAAATTTCAAACAGACATATCTCCGCCATTTTTTCAAAATTCAAAAAACGCCCTCGTTACACTCTTTTTTTACCGGCTAAAGAAAGTGTGAAAATTTGGTGAAAATCGGTTGAAAACTGTGGCCGTAAAGTGTTTCGGAAAAAAATGCTACGGCCGGCCGGCACCGCAAACAAAGTTGAGATCGGAAAAGATGGATATTGGATCAGAAACCCGACGTGGAGGGTATCACAAAAACTTCTTTAAGGAAGTAAAAAACTTTTTTGGACACAATTATGTAAGTGAAAAATTGTTAAATATTGATCAGTAATTTTCCACTTTTACGTTGACCCAAATCTAATTTTTTTTTCTTCAAAATTGCGCAAAAAATTAATTTTTCTCTCATTTTTCCTTTTTCGAAATTAAGCAATCACGTCCGGTCTCGGATTTTCTGCCCCACATTTTCGGCGACGTGAAAATCGAAGCTCGAATTTTCTTATAAGAAAGTACGTCGTTACTTAATCTGACTGTTTATTTTGTCAAATATTATAGTGAAAGTTTTGAAACTCAAACAACCCGTAACGGTAACAATTGAATTATTGGTTTTGACCGATTCGTGCTCAATGCCATAACCGCTTTTGCTTCCTCAGTCGAAATATTGTGATTCTATCGTTTACCCTGTACTTCCGAGTTACTTTTTAGACTTGATTTTAAAAATACCCTCGGGGTTCCTCTCTCTCTTCGTGCGCTTCCAGGCAACCTTTTGATTAAGCGATTGGTGGACAAAAAAATTCATTGAGCTGAGAAACCTTTGGTCTTTTACGACCTTCTTATTCTCGTCGTTTAGCGCTAAAATTTGAGTTGGTAAAATTTGTTGTGGTCCCTCAAGTACCAATTTTAGACCCCTTTAGCTTGTGCTCCTCCCGGGCCACACTTAACACCTTTTTTTTTTGTCAAATAATATAAAACTAATGCCAAAATTTGAAGTCTAATCAGTCCACAAAATCGGGGAAAGTTTTATTTGTGTTCAAGAAGCGTTTACACCCATTTTTACGAGTTTTTAGTCATTATGCGGGTCCATTTTATTGGTGTAGGGACTTCCGTTTCCTGATTTTGAGCTTTTAACTCCCTTTTTAACGGGTGTTCTAGCATATAGCACCGTTTTTAACGCGTTTTACACAGTTTTCTTCGATTTTTTGGTGCAAAAACGCCATGTTGGGTTTTTGTGCGTTTATCACCTTTTTTTTACATATTTGGGACAATTTCCTCTTTTTCCTAGTCTTGAAAAACGCGTGTTATCAGGTGTTCGTTTACTATTTTTTTTGACAGGTTTTGCGTAGTTTTCCTCGATTTTCTGGTAAAGAAACACGGTTTCTGGACCTTTTTTTCCGCTTTAGAGTTTTTGACATCAGTCAACTTATTTTATATGTCACCTTCTGATAGCACCTTCGTAGATACGATTGTTTTTTAAACAAAATTGAGCTCGATATTTCATAACTTCAGGGTCGAAACGCCTCTACATTTTATTTACGATATTATTTCCTTATATTTGTGTATTAGTTCCCGGGTTGGAAATATTCTGTTACATTTCGAGCCCATTCAGCGAAAAAACTCTTCATTCGTTCGTATCAAAGTACAAGAGTGAAGGTGAGTCGTTGGTGAAAACGTAAAAACGGAGTCGCGCGGGGGGGTTTCTCGCATTGTCCGCCGTTTAGTTGTTATTGACTACTCGCTCTGTCAACACGGCAATCACGTTTATTAGTTTTTGTACGCGGAAAGTGAATGGGGAGCGTGCGAAATCGTCATAAACCGTGCGCGCCTTTCTTTTCATGTGTACACCGGAAAAAGGAGCGATTACCAATGGTCTCTTTCGGTAATTTTTACGCTTTATTTTCATTTAGCCCTTAAAAAGATGCGCTTATAGTTTTACACTTTTAAAAACGTAGAAAAATTAATCAAAGATCTGTAGATTTACCACATTTTCAGATGTTTTTTACGGTTTATTGGTCAATCATCCTTTTTGGGCGTTTTCCACGATCCTTCGACCATAGAGCATACTTTTAATAGGATTTTCGGGGGATTTCCACCGTTAATTGGACGAGAATCATCCATTTAACTAGTTTTTAGTTGTTTTGCACGGTTTATCGGCTAAGAATCGCCATTTTTGGGGGGTCTTTCACGGTATTTTACCCCAAAAAAACAGTTTTATCGGATTTGTGGTTGTTTTTTTCTGGTTATCGGCTAAGAATCGCCATTTTTGGGGGGTCTTTCACGGTATTTCTACCCCAAAAAAACCGTTTTATCGGATTAGTGGTTGTTTTTTTCTGGTTATCGGCTAAGATTCACCATTTTTGGGGGTCTTTCACGGTACTTCTGCCCCAAAACAACTGTTATCGGATTCGTGGTTGTTTTTTTTTCTGGTTATCGGCTAAGAATCGCCATTTTCGGGGGGTCTTTCACGGTATTTCTACCCCAAAAAAAAAACAGTTTTATCGGATTTGTGGTTGTTTTTTTCTGGTTATCGGCTAAGAATCGCCATTTTTGGGGGGTCTTTCACGGTATTTCTACCCCAAAAAAACCGTTTTATCGGATTTGTGGTTGTTTTTTCTGGTTATCGGCTAAGAATCGCCATTTTTGGGGGGTCTTTCACGGTATTTCTACCCCAAAACAACCGTTTTATCGGATTTGTGGTTGTTTTTTTCTGGTTATCGGCTAAGATTCACCATTTTTGGGGGGTCTTTCACGGTATTTCTGCCCCAAAACAACTGTTTTATCGGATTTGTGGTTGTTTTTTTCTGGTTATCGGCTAAGAATCGCCATTTTTGGGGGGTCTTTCACGGTATTTCTACCCCAAAAAAACCGTTTTATCGGATTAGTGGTTGTTTTTTTCTGGTTATCGGCTAAGATTCACCATTTTTGGGGGTCTTTCACGGTATTTCTGCCCCAAAACAACTGTTATCGGATTCGTGGTTGTTTTTTTTCTGGTTATCGGCTAAGAATCGCCATTTTCGGGGGGTCTTTCACGGTATTTCTACCCCAAAAAAAAACAGTTTTATCGGATTTGTGGTTGTTTTTTTCTGGTTATCGGCTAAGAATCGCCATTTTTGGGGGTCTTTCACGGTATTTCTACCCCAAAAAAACCGTTTTATCGGATTTGTGGTTGTTTTTTTCTGGTTATCGGCTAAGAATCGCCATTTTTGGGGGGTCTTTCACGGTATTTCTACCCCAAAACAACCGTTTTATCGGATTTGTGGTTGTTTTTTTCTGGTTATCGGTTAAGATTCACCATTTTTGGGGGGTCTTTCACGGTATTTCTGCCCCAAAACAACTGTTATCGGATTCGTGGTTGTTTTTTTTTGGTTATCGGCTAAGAATCGCCATTTTCGGGGGGTCTTTCACGGTATTTCTACCCCAAAAAAAAACAGTTTTATCGGATTTGTGGTTGTTTTTTTCTGGTTATCGGCTAAGAATCGCCATTTTTGGGGGGTCTTTCACGGTATTTCTACCCCAAAAAAACCGTTTTATCGGATTTGTGGTTGTTTTTTTCTGGTTATCGGCTAAGAATCGCCATTTTTGGGGGGTCTTTCACGGTATTTCTACCCCAAAACAACCGTTTTATCGGATTTGTGGTTGTTTTTTTCTGGTTATCGGCTAAGATCACCATTTTTGGGGGGTCTTTCACGGTATTTCTGCCCCAAAACAACTGTTTTATCGGATTCGTGGTTGTTTTTTTCTGGTTATCGGCTAAGAATCACCATTTTTGGGGGTCTTTCACGGTACTTCTGCCCCAAAACAACTGTTTTATCGGATTCGTGGTTGTTTTTTTCTGGTTATCGGCTAAGAATCACCATTTTTGGGGGTCTTTCACGGTACTTCTGCCCCAAAACAACTGTTTTATCGGATTCGTGGTTGTTTTTTTCTGGTTATCGGCTAAGAATCGCCATTTTTGGGGGGTCTTTCACGGTACTTCTGCCCCAAAACAACTGTTTTATCGGATTCGTGGTTGTTTTTTCTGGTTATCGGCTAAGAATCACCATTTTTGGGTCTTTCACGGTATTTCTACCCCAAAATAACCGTTTTATCGTATTTGTGGATTTTTTTTTGGCTTAGAACTACTCCTCGGGTATTTTCTTACCGTCTTTAATCATGATAACCAGGGTTTTTCTTCTGGAAATAATCGTTTTACAGGATTTTAGAGTGTCTTAGGGCCAAAATTCATATTTTTTGGATGTTTTCCACGGTCTTTGTTGAAGAAACGCCCCGGAAGATCCAATCCTTCGCTTCCTAAAAAGCCCCATCCCCGTTTCCTTTAAACTGATACTCAAAATAAGTTTTTAATTGTATTCTTTTGAAATAGTCAACGAGGCCACGTAGGTGTGAGCCTTGGGGGTGGCTTCTTGGCGATCCAGTATGGGATGCCTATAGAATCACGTAATTTATAAAATACTTACACGTTTAAAGAATATTATATCGGGTCTCATCCTCTTTTTCTAAACAAAGACCCATCGAGGACAACCTTGGTCGCTTTTATAAATGGGACTCGGGAGGATACAAAACTTACATTCTTTACGCGACTTGCATCTCTTTCTATCAAGGTCGTGGAAGACGCAACCCAAGCGTGTTTAGTAAACCAACTCGTTCCAATTCTTTAGTTTTTAATTTAAAAAACATTTTGAAGGACGATTTTTAAACATATTTCAGAAGGTGAATGTTCAGACGAGCGTGCATGGCTAGAATCGGCCGGCCTGAGTCAAGTGACGGAGCCGGCGTTTCTTTCCGGGCGAGAAATATCAGATTTGGAACTTTCTTCGGCGTTGAGGCTTCTTTCACGGGAGCAGGCGGCCGCTGTGCGAAGGCGGGTTGACAGTTTGAACAAAACGGTCCGTCAAAGAGCTGGAAGATACCGACAGAGGAAAGACATACGTCAACTTTTCGCCGATCATGAGGTAAACTTTCTTATTTTTATTCTTTGGAAAATTTTGCAATAATGACGTCAACTACAAAAGGTAATCCAGTCCCGCCGACCTGCTTTTCTCTCTCTCTCCCATCTTTTTTAAACTCCGTAGGTGTTGGTTTAGTTCAATAATCGCCTACACCCATAGAGTAGGAGTTAAACTAAGGCTGAGGCCGTTTTAATTCGCTTTTGTTCATCGTCTGTTGCAGAGGCTAAGCAACGATTCACGATCGAGATCAGCGACACCGGATTCGCTCGATTCCGGACCTCCGAGCCCGCAGAGTGTACCATCGAATGGGGCTTCCCCACCCAGGACAACTCTCGACTATACGTATGAAAACATATTTTATTAAATCTTCCATTAACTTTATTCTTCAGGAGACTAATGCCGATTGTTCCTCGGCAAGAATCCCGACGAAGAGGAGCAAATTCACCGAATGCTCCTGTCATATCTCACCATTCGCTCTTCCGACGGTCGAGCAGATCCGGTGGCGATGTCGCTTCCGAAACTGGTAAGCGTCTATTCTAATCATTTTATTTTTTATCGAAATTGTAGCAGACGGAATTCGTATGACTGGTTACCAGAGGATCGGAAGCATCCGAGTCCGATGTGGAAGCGACCCAATCAATTTAAGCACCATCGGCCAAGAAGAAGACAACCAACAGTAATTTTAACTAAATTTCTTTCATTTTTCTAATTTTCATCTTCAGTCCTGTCGTCTGTGTCACAAGAAGCGATGAAGGCATTTTTAATGAAAACGGGCGAAGAGACAGCGGAGGAAGCTCTCATTCAGACACCTTGGGCTTCGAAGAAATGTGGGCCGGCGATCGTCTTTGTGCCAGTTTAAATGTATTCAATCTAATTCATTATAAATAATTATTAAATTATAAATTTTTAGGAAAGTTTAACTTGCTCTTGGGAAGAAGGAGTTGGAAGAACATGGGTTGATTTTTTAGCTGAAGAAGATCTTCAGACATTGAGACCTATTGTGTTTCTTGAGCTTACAGCATTGATGGATAATTCTGGATTAAGGGTCGGGAAAAGTAAACCGTTTAAACGCAAAAGAAAAGAAGGTTAGAACCAAATATTGTTTTTACCCCAGATTTAAGTTTATTTTTATTTTAGATGGAAATATTTTTGGCGTTTCGTTGTCCACCCTAGTCGACCGTGACCGTCAGATCACGTCAGAACCGCATTCTGTACCTCTAGTCTTCCAGAAGGTCCTTGGAGAGCTTGAAAGAAGATGTTTATGGGAAGAAGGACTTCTCAGAGTCGCAGGGAACAGGCAAAGAGTGGAAGCTCTCTGCTCAAAACTCGAGCGTGAATTTTACACCCGCCCTGAAGTCGCTGATCATCTCATTTCAACCGCATCCGCTCACGATTTAGCCACTGTTTTGAAAAAGCTACTCAGGGAGTTACCTCAACCTCTTTTAACTTCGCAGCTTCTAAGCACATTCTATCAAGCACACAGTAAGAAAAAGTAAAATTTATAAATCTTAATATTCTGTGTTAGGTATTTCAGAATGTGCCAGAGCTTTGAATCTTCTTGTTCTTCTTCTTCCTCCTGAACACCGAGCGACACTTCATGCTCTTCTTCAGTTCTTGGCTGGAGTCATCAACAACAGCGTGGACAACAAAATGTCTTCTCATAATGTCGCTATGATCATGGCTCCATCTTTATTTCCTCCAGAGTATGTTTATTGGGATAATAGTATACCTATTAATTTTTTTTATAGTGTACTTGTCGATAAAGGAGGACTAAAAGCTGAACTTGGATTAGCCGTCCATTGCTGTTCGCTTACGGAGCTTATGATCCAAGCTTCAGACCGTTTGTGGGTTGTCCCTGATAATCTAGTCGCTCAACTGAGACGTATCAATGATAATCATAAAGAAAATAAACCTGTATGTATACATTTTTCAAAAAACACAAACTAAAATTCGAATTTCAGAAGTCAAGATTATTAGGCCGTAAAGGACAAGTCGCTTTAAGGAATTCTATTCGAGAAGTGGAACTTTCAGATAATCTAATACACATTGAGGCTCCTCAATTTTTGTTTACAACACTTCCATTGGCTATGGATAAACAAATGACTGCCGCTCATGTCATACTGAGGTAAGCAGACTTTTTAAAAATTATAATCAACTTATAAAAAAATTTCAGGGTTGTTGAATTAGCTAGAGAATGTCCCAGAAGTGTTAAATCTACAAGACGTGATGCTAAATCTCGTGCTCTTTCTGAATTAGCTCCTAATGGAAACTTATCTTGTCTTCTGAGCACCGGTGACCCAGAAACAGCTCTTAAAACTCATTTTTTGTATGAAGTCGGCGGAAATATAGGTATGAAAAGAATAATCTAATTGAACAATTTAATTATCGTTCTTTTAGGACAAAGAAGGTTGGAACAAGGCGCTCAACTCTGGGCAGTACATCAAAGTAACCCGAGGGCCAAATGGGTTATCAGATGCGACCATAAAAACGGTAGTCACCGATTGCTCAAAAGGCTTTAAGCTTTTTTTTTTTTAAATAAATTATTGTAAATAATTTGTATATTATGGTTACCACAAAAAAATCTGTACAAATTTTTGTAAATATTAGTTTTTAATATTTTTGATCCCATTTTTTAATGGAATGTATATCGTACTTAAATGAAGTTTAACCGAATTGTTTGTTGAATAAAACGTAAACTTCTGAAATTTCGTTTTTTTAAATTTAGTTATCCTAATCAAAGAAAATAAATCTTGTGACGAAGATATGACGAGATGTTTTTATGACGAAAAGTGTCCCTTAAAAGGGGGAGAAGGGTTGATTTGATAAATCTTTCATTAAAGGGCCTTCATTTTGGAAGGATCACAATAATTCTCTTTCCCCTTTAATCCTCGATGTGTAAAGGAGGCAATTTCCATTGTTGTTTAACGAGTATTGTTTTGATTCAACCTTTTTTTTTCTCCTCCCTCTCTTTCTTCTTTTTCGTTTTCTCTCTTTGTCTTCATCTCCTTTTTTTATTAGAGTGGGGCTTATTTCCCCACCCGAGATGCCATGATGCGCGGACTTTTCGTTCCTGACTCGACCGGTGATGGCAGCACATGAACGCTCGATACGAAATCCTTGACTCCCACTTAACTACGCCACATTTAAAAAGATACATTTAATTCAACAATTTTCTTAATAAATTTGGAAGGCATTTAAAATTTTTGGAATTTCAAATTTTTTTTCTCAGTCGTGCTGCATATCCTGTTATTATTTAGAAGGCACTGATAATGGAGTTGAAGCCATGACCGGTTATGGTTATCTTTTGACCACGTTTCACCTTTTGAAAAAAAAAAAATTCATGGCTCGTGCTTCAATTTTGTTCCTACTAGGAGATTGAAAGCAATCTTTCCCCCGCCTCTGCGTTTATTAAAACTACGAAAACGCGATCCTCCATTTTAAACGTATCGCTTCCTTTATTAAAAGGGCAGGTGTGAAAAAGAAAAAAACCGATAAGATTCTATAATGTCGAAAAGATAATCTACTTCCGGGAGAAACATCAATAATTAGATGGTATTGAATTTTTTATCATATCTTGTCAAAAAATGGTTGATTTCATCGCTTAAATTGAGCTAGGTAAACAAGGTAGAATAACCCAAAAAATATAGTTTTCCGTACGATTTTTTTGGTTTATTTAGTTTTTTGGCGATTTTTTTCCCGGGTTTTAGGACAAAAGGGTTTACGTTTTAGGGTTTGGCTAAGAAAATCCTGTTTATTGGTGTTTTTACACCATAAAACCGAGGTAAATGATCCAAAACTCATTAAAATGAGTGTTTAACGTTCAGAACCCAATAAAACGGGTGTTTTTTACACCATAAAACCGAGGAAAATGATCTAAAACTCATTTAATAGAGGCGTTCAACGCTCAAAACACGATAAACGGGTGTTTTTACACCATAAAACCGAGGAAAATGATCTAAAACTCATTTAAAAGTGTGTTCAAGCCTCAAAACACGATAAAACGGGTGTTTTTACACCATAAAACCGAGGTAAATGATCTAAAACTCATTTAAAAGTGTGTTCAAGCCTCAAAACACGATAAAACGGGTGTTTTTACACCATAAAACCGAGGTAAATGATCCAAAACTCATTTAAAAGTGTGTTCAACCCTCAAAACACGATAAAACGGGTGTTTTTACACCATAAATCGAGGAAAATGATCTAAAACTCATTTAATAGAGCGTTCAACGCTTAAAACACGATAAAACGGGTGTTTTTACACCATAAAACCGCGGTAAAGATTCAAAACTCATTTAAAGGTGTGTTCAACGCTCAAAACTCGATAAAACGGGTGTTTTTACACCAAAAATCGAGGTAAATGATCAAAAACTCATTAAAATGAGTGTTCAACGTTCAGAACCCAATAAAACGGGTGTTTTTACACCATAAAATCGAGGAAAATGATCTAAAACTCATTTAATAGAGCGTTCAACGCTTAAAACACGATAAAACGGGTGTTTTTACACCATAAAACCGAGGTAAATGATCCAAAACTCATTTAAAAATATGTTCAACCCTCAAAACACGATAAAACGGGTGTTTTTACACCATAAAACCGAGGTAAATGATCCAAAACTTATTAAAATGAGTGTTTCAACGTTCAGAACCCAATAAAAGGGTGTTTTTACACCATAAAACCGCGGTAAATAATTCAAAATCATTTAAAAGTGTTTCAACGCTCAAAACTCGATAAAACGGGTGTTTTTACACCACAAAACCGAGGTAAATGATCCAAAACTCATTTAAAAGTGTGTTCAACCCTGAAAACACGATAAAACGGGTGTTTGTACTCCATAAAACCGAGGTAAATGATCCAAAAGTCATTTAAAAGTGTGTTCATCGCTCAAAACTCGATAAAACGGGTGTTTTTACACCATAAAATCGAGGAAAATGATCTAAAACTCATTAAATAGAGCGTTCAACGCTCAAAACACGATAAAACGGGTGCTTTTACTCCATAAAACCTGTTTACATGGATTTTGGACGTTCTTCTCGATTTTTCAGCCTGTTTCCCAGATTTTGGGCTTTTAATTCAATTTTGTTTTGAAAAAAACCCTGCAGAACTTCGAGATTCCTCGAGTTCTGACTCTAAAGTCATTTTTATGCACGTTTTCCAAAAACCATTTCTGAATATGCAAGTTTGAGGACCCCCCAAGTTCAAAAGGAGTTAAGAAGGAAGGTTAAAAAAGGAGTTAGGAAAAAACAAAAATGTATTTATGAAATTCAATGCAAAATAAACAAATCAATGCTAATTTGTTACGTTTTGATTTGAAAAGAAAACCTCATTATTCCCGTTCCGTAGTTTTCTCTCTTTGCATATTCAAGACCGTTTAGGGAGAAAAAGGATCGATTTTAAGGGCGTTGAACCTCTCTTATGATTCTTTTTAAAATTAAAATAATTCTATAACTTCAGAATTTTTTTAGTGGAATTTTTTTTTCTCCCGGACTCTCATTTTTATTTGTTGGGCGTCTGCTAGCTTCGGGACCGTCTCCGAGGCGGCATTTAATAACAGAGTCCCGGCGAGTTTGACGACATAGACCAGAGGGGAAGAAGAGGAAGGTTCAACGCTGAACTAATGACATTCCGAGGGTCTTAGACTTGAAAAATCCCCTTCAAAAATGACTTCTCCCTTGAAATAATTTTATTTATCAAGGGTACTCTCGTATAACAAACGTGAGAAAAAACCAGTTTTATCTATTCATAGATTTCTCAGAGTTGGTATCCTGCATTTTCTGATCTAGCATATTGATAGTGTGAAATAGAAGCAAATAATGCAGAGAAAAATAATTAATTCAAAATGGATAAGACCTTCCATAAGTTTTTTTTCTAGTGACATTTTTTTTTGTTAATTAACAAAAAGTGCCGCATTTATAATAATGAGAGGTTTAATTATTCGTTCTAAATGCTATCTGATGAATCTGAGTGTCTCATTATACGTAGAAGAAGATATAAGATCGAAAAATTAAGAAGGGAAAAAAATGGAAAAATAAAGGCGCCAACCATGATAGCTTTTGCCTTCTATTCATAACACGGTTGGCTGCGTCGAACATGTAATATCACACTTTTTGCCATCCAGGGAAAAAAAGTTTAATTGAAGGTTTGATTATAATTTTTTTTCGTCCTCAGAAATGCGAAAAAATCATTGTCGGGTCGAAAAATGGGGTGTTTTAACATTGAAAGGACATAACCGGCTCCGTGGCTGGTGGGTTCAGTCTCTGACTCACACCACGGAAGACCGGGGTTCGATCCCAGGTTGGGTATAGGGATTTTTGGTTGGAAGTAAAATTCCAATTAAAATATCCCTCTACAAAATCTGTGGATAATTTAGTTAGGCCACTCCTCTGGTAGTTGGTCCCGAAAAAAGGGCGCCACGGCATTATGGCGAAAGCCCCCGCCTGGGTCCAACCCCCCTCCCCCCTTGTAACGGCCTGAGGCCAACAAGTATCAAAAAGAGTAGATTAACCAATAGGAAGAGTAAGCCTCTTGCTCATGGTTATATCTACTTCTTTTTTTTAAAAAAATAAAATAAAAAAAACATTGAAAGGACATTGGAGGATTTTTATCCCTGGCAGTAACTCGGAAAGAAACTTCGCCGATGGAAGTATCCAACTGGGCAAACGCTTTGGAATCAAAAGCTCCCTTCGCTCTTAAAACTTGATGGATCAACTGTGCTTCCTCTTTGCTAATGATATTCTGGTGACAATGGGAAATTTCTCACTTTTTAGGTCTGCAAATGTGAGTAGGTTGCCCAGACCCAAGACAACTTGCAGGATCAACAGTGCTTCCTCTTCGCTAATGATAATCTGGAGACAATGGGATTTCTTACTTTTTTGGCCTGCCCATGTGATGAGTAGTTTGCCCATACCCTAGCGCAGTTAAATCCTGATGGATCAACTGTGCTTCCTCTTCTCTAGTGATTAATTTTGGAAAACGGCAGACTTCTCCATCATTTGGTCTGCCGAAGCGAGGCATGCTCTGAAGAAGGTACCTCCTCCTCGCATAAAGGCATAAAGAATCCAAACATCCAATAAATTATAGCATTTCAACTCAAAAAAAACCAGCTGAATTACAAAATAAACAGAGTATCCTCTTAATTTCGTAGTGATAAACGTTCGGCAAACTCGAAGGGGGAAAAAAAGGTGCCCAATTCAAGAGGCTATTAAACGTTGTTGGCATAAGCGTAGCGTGCAAGACCGTTTCTGGCTTATTACACCTATATCCGAACAAATCGCTCTTATTTATTTTTTTCAATGAAAAAGTAATGGGCTCCGATCGGAATTTTCTTTTTTGGACTGTGTAGGCCTTAAAAACAGAATATGCAAAGTAAGTACATAACGTATCACCTAAGGCTCTACACGTCTCTTAACTTAAAAATCATTATCATAATGAGGTACGACCTACAAACAGTAGCCGTCTTATATTTAAATGAGCCCGGGTAATTTGTTGTTGTTTTTTTTTTTAAATGAAATTTTATCCGAAAACTTAAGAAAGACCAACTTCAGTATTAAAAACTATGAATTTTTATCAATTAATAAAATTTGTATTCTTCGCTCTTTTGGATAATAACATCCTATTGACCGGATTTATGGTGGTTTTTTCGGCTTTTAGCCGAGGATCTTGGTTCTTTCCTTATTCTTCGGCGTTCTCTTCGCTCTTTTGGCAAAGAAGATCCTATTGACGGGATTTTTGCTTCTCACATTGGCTGGCCTAAAAAGTGAGAATCTCCCATTGTCTCCAGAATATCATTGGGGAAGAGGAAGCACAGTTGATCCATCTAGTTGTAAGAGCGACGGATACTCTAGGGTATGGGCAAACTTCTCATCAAGTTGGCAGACCTAAACAGTAATAAATCTCCTTTGTCTTCAAAATAACATTAGCGAAGAGGAAGCACAGTCGATACATCAAGTTTTAAGAGCGACGGGAGCTCTAGGGTTTGGGCAAACTTCTCCTCAAATTGGCAGACCTAAACAGTTAGAGATCTCCCATTTTCTCCAGAATATCAATAGCGAAGAGGAAGCACAGTTGATCCAGCGGGTTTATAGAGCGTCGGGAGCTCTAGGGTTTGGGCAAACTTCTCCTCAAATTGGCAGACCTAAGCAGAGCGAAATCTCCCAGTATCTCCAGAATATCATTAACGAAAAGGCAGCACAGTTGATCCATCAGGATGTAAGTGCGCAGTGTGCTCTAAAAAAAAAATCTACAATATTATTATTTTGGCCTTCATTTATCCACATTTTCTACTAATTGATGGTCTTTCTTTTCTATCTTCAGGGAGTTAAGTGCATTTTTTCCTTTTTCTAGGAGACAATTGTGCTTTTGAGCCTCAATTGTCAATAGAACTTATAGCCTTCCTTTCTCCTTCGTTTTCCAACGTTATTGATCTTTTCAGTGCCGTCTCTAAAAAAATTCGGGTGAGACGTAACAGTGTAAATGACGGTTAAAATAAAAACGGAACTGCGTCTCCAAGAGACGAGGACCCGGGTGTAATTGCGGTGGCGCGACTCCACCACACTTTATTGTTATTAGTCTAGCCGGGCCGCGCACGGTAGGAAAAAAAAAAAAAGGACAGAAAAGAACACACAAAAAACGAAGAGATAAAAAAGGCGGCCTTCTTCTAAAGTCTAAAATTTCTGACAAAAACGAGGAAAAAGTGTCCCTTTCCCCTGGGGTCGTAGCCTCCGGGCTCCGGGAGACCCTGTCATTAGCGCCCTTCCGGGAGAAGACGCGACCCACCCCTTTTTCCTATTATAAATATTAATGCGGGTAACTGGGGAGCCGACTAAACTCCCCAAAGCGAAAATACATAATCGGGGAAACCCGAGGGCGTCGACATTTTTTTTCCCCTCGTGTCTCAATTTTGGAACAAAACACAGCTACCTAAATCATCGAAGACTCTCAATAGACAAGCAAAAAACCCTCGAAGCCACATTGAGTCGCCACATCCGCGCCTCCACATGGAGCAGGATTTCCATTGGGGCCCCGATTCTTTCTTCCATGAATCCATCCCGATGAATCAACTGTGCTGCCTCTTCTTTAGTGATTAATTTCGGAGAACGGTAGAGTTCCTAATCATTTGGTCTGCAAATGTGAGGAGTAGTTTGCCCGGACCCTTGATAACCTGCTGGATCAACTGTGCTTCCTCTTCGCCAATGATATTCTGGAGACAATTGGAGATTTCTCTCTTTTTAGGCCTGCCAATGTGAGAAGTAGTTTGCCCAGACCTAGCGCAGTTAAATCATGATGGATCAACTGTGCTGCCTCTTCTCTAGTGATTAATTTTGGAGAACGGTAGAGTTCCCAATCATTTGGTCTGCAAATGTGA
>JACGAQ010001945.1:0-48927 GCA_014119065.1 Orius insidiosus
TTTTAAAGGTATAAATATAAAATTTGATTTATATCTTATTTTCTTTTTGATTGATAATAAAATGAATAAATATAAAATTTTGTAAAAATTGAAAAGGTATATCTAAGTATATAATAAATTAATATACAGGGTGTCCGGAAACACATGGCAAGCGTCTGGGAGAGTGTTAAAAGTGGTTTTACGAAAAAAAGTTAAATGTAAACCCCCCTTAATTTAAATCAAAGAATTGATGGTGTAGTTTAAAATCCGCCTGGATATACAGGGTGTCCCAGACACAACCTAACTTCGTTATTTCAAATGAGAACCCCTATTTTTATTTCAGATTCGTAATCTACGCAAAATTTCAAGTAGATTTGAGTACTCATATGACGATTTTGGACAACTTTTAAAAATTGTCAAAATTTAGCGTTTTTTGCGCTAAATCCGTTGAAATTTACCTAGGACTCGTTTTTTTTTTTTAATTCCACTTATTTTTTCCCGAAGAATCCAACTGTCTCAAATTTGAGCATCTTCGCATTCTGCATCACGAGATTTCGTCGCTAATGGCCTTTTTTCAAGTTAGAACCCAAATTTTAGTTCAGAAATGAAAATTAGCACTTGTTGAAAGGAATTTTTCTTTCGGACCACAAATTTTGAAAGAGCTACAGCGTCTTTTGTGTTTATGCATCAAAAATTAAAATTCCGTCAACAAATCGCTAATTTCCATTTTTGAAGTATGGAATTTGGAGTTGAACTTGAAAAAAGGCCATTAGCGACGAAATCTCGTGATGCAGAATGCGAAGATGCTCAAATTTGAGACAGTTGGATTCTTCGGGAAAAATAAGTGGAATTAAAAAAAAACGAGTCTCCTAGGTCAATTTTAACGCAAAAAACGCTAAATTTTGACATTTTTTAAAAGTTGTCCAAAATTGTCATATGAGTACTCAAATCTACTTGAAATTTTGCGTAGATTACGAATCTGAAATAAAAAATAGGGGTTCTCATTTGAAATAACGAAGTTAGGTTTTGTCTGGGACACCCTCTATATCCAGGCGGATTTTAAACTACACCATCAAATTCTTTGATTTAAATTAAGGGGGGTTTACATTTAACTTTTTTTCGTAAAACCACTTTTTAACGCACCCCAGACGCTTGCCATGTGTTTCCGGACACCCTGTATAAAGGAAAGGCCTTTATGGTTAAATTTACACAAATCAAGGAAGAAAAACGAAAGTTTTCACCCAGCCAGGCTATACGTAATGGGCGTGAATAGCCAAAATTTCTCCCTACTGCCAAACTTTTCGAAAACATATTCTGAAATATGAAGATCTTCTGAATATGAAGATCACATTTTGATCATCATGATCACAAATCAATTTTCCTCTTCTCTACCAAAAGCCCAAAGAATGAAAGATAATACAACAACTTCCTTTGAGGAAAATTACTTTTATAAGGCAGTGCCCTTAAGGAAAGGGTTAAAACTGTTTTTTAAAATAGAATTTCATAAAAAAATTGTTTATTTTAAATTTTTTTAACAGTTATTTTTAATTAGTTTATAAAATAAATTTTTTAAATAGCACTAAAATGAGCCGAAAAAATGCAGTTAAAATATTTATACAGGCAAAAGAAGATTCTGGCAAAAAAAAATTTATAAGTGAAAAATGGCATAAATAATGCATATTTTGTTGTTTGGGAGAAATATACACTGTGATATTCCTGGTGTTTAAAAGAGAGGTTTATTTTCTTTTTTTCAATTCTTCGAATCTTCTTGCCAAATCTGAAAAGTCTTCGCCGTCGGAATCGTTGTCAGACGGGAGAGGGTTGTCGTTGGGAACGGACGGAAGGTCCGGGAGCGAAGATTCCGGCGAAAGTTTCGACCTTGGCATCGGCTTCGGCTGCTCGTTAGTCTATAAATTTGGTAACTCAATTATTCAATAAATGAACAACTCACTTGTTTGTTTTGATCAGGAGGCAGTACTGTACAATGGAGGAGGTCCAGACTGAAAAACAAATTATAATCAAAATAATCTTAAGAATCCTTTACATTCATTGCTTTGGGGAAATCAAAAGGTGGAAAATCATCAGGACCGCTTGGTGGAATGTTGTATGGATGAGGCCAGGCGAAATCCCCATCGCTCCCACTTCGTTCGGCACCGAAGGCATCACAGGAGACTAAAAAAACAATTTATAAACAAAATATCCTTAATTTAAAATTACCGGGTAGTTAAAAGGGATCACTGGTGGTGGAGGATAATCGATAAAACCAGGAGGCCTCGGAATGTTTCCGTCTAAATTGTTCGAATCAAACAGCAAAGCATCCATCCCTTTTGACTGCTCATATTCTCTCATAACCTAAAATACAGTAATAAATTAAACAAAAAATGTTTTAACGTCAAACCTGAGGATCTGGTTCATAGTTGGCGTTATACATTTTAGATATTTCAATTAAGTATTTCTCAATAAGAATTTTCGGAGGAGCCTGTACACTAAGTTGTGTCGTAGTTTTTCCGATATTGTGTCCATCTTTCCCATTCTGCATTCCTAAAATTTAAATAAACAAAAGGATGAAAATTAAGCTTGAAATGAAGAAAAATGAATTCTAAAAACCCATAAAATACATACTTCAGTGTACTTTTTTCCAAACTTCGGAGTAAGTTGATCTGATATTACTTTAAGTTCAGCAACTTCATTTGAGAACGAGGGGCAACCCAGAGAATGCTTGATACGG
This sequence comes from Orius insidiosus, assembly GCA_014119065.1. NCBI lineage: Eukaryota > Metazoa > Arthropoda > Insecta > Hemiptera > Anthocoridae > Orius > Orius insidiosus. Next base: position 2,708 of record JACGAQ010001945.1, read on the forward strand.
CTTCTTGAAGACTCGGATCCAACTCTCTGAAAATTAGAAACTTTTATTTATAAAATAATTTAAGATAAAAAAAATAAAGTTCATATAATAAGTTAGGTGTGGGCAACCTTTGCTTAGTCAGATGCCAAACTAGAAGATGGGCCTTGGGATAGGCCAAACTTTCTTTCTTTGCCTATGTTTCTAAGCCTAAAGAATGGGAAAATCACCTTAAACTGGGGAAAAAGAGGAAAACTTTGCGAAAACAGACAAAAGCGACAGAAATTCCTTTTCAAAAGAGGAGTTTCTTAGCCCAATGATTAAGAAACTTAGGGAAATTAGATGAAGAGGACTTAGAGGCAAAACCAGGAGAAAATCCAGAAAAAAAAGGGTTTTTTATGTTGAAAAACAAAAACACCTGAAAACTTTATTTAATAAAAGGGATTTCTTGACCTATGCTAGAGAAAACTCGCAGAAATCAAATAAATAGGAAGTTCGTTGGCCGAAAGAAATCATCATCTTAACACCTAAAAAACTGAGAAGACTCACAAAAATTGTGGGATTCTGAGGCTAAGAGAACGAGGAAATCGCTTTCTTCTTTCTTGGCCTATGTTTTTTTAGCCTGAAGAGTGAAATCACCATAAATTGGAAAAAAGAGGAAAACTTCGACGAAAAATAGACAAAAACACCAGAATTTTCAAAAAAGGCGTTTCTCAGCCTGATGAATCCAGAAAAAAGAGGTTTCTAAGTCAAAAAATAAAAACACCTGAAAAATCTATTTAATAAAAGGGTTTTCTTGACCGTATGGGAGGAGAAAACTCCCAGAAATCAAATAGGGAGTTCGTTGGTGGAAAGAGTGAGACAATCATCTTGAATCAGGAAAAGAAGGAACTTTGACAAAAAACTGACAAAAACACCCAAAATTCCTTTTAAAAAGGCGTTTCTCAGCCTAAAAACCTGAGGAAGACTCCCAAAAATTAGATAGGATTTTGAGGCTGAGAGAACGAGGAAATCGCTTTGCTTAGAACCTTCTTTCTTGGCCTATGGTTTTTAGCCTGAAGAGTGGGAAATCACCATGAATGGGGAAAACGAGGAAAAGTTCGACGAAAAACAGAGAAAAACACCAGAAAATCCTTTTCAAAAGAGGCGTTTCTCAGCCTAATGACCGAGGAAATCCAGAAAAAAGAGGTTTCTAAGTCAAAAAACAAAAACACCTGAAAAATCTATTTAATAAAAGGGATTTCTAGACCTTATGGAAGGAGAAAACGCCCAGAAATCAAATTAATAGAGAGTTCGTTGGCTGAAAGAGTGAGACAATAATCTTAAATCAGGAAAAGACCTTTGACCAAAAAAAAACTGACAAAAACACCTAAAAATCCTCTGAAAAAAAAAGGCGTTTTTCAGCCTAATAAACCGAGGAAAACTCCCAAAAATTAGATGGGATTTTGAGCCTAAGAGAACCAGGAAATCACTATACATAAGGACAAATGAGAGTAAAAACTGAGGAAAATACCTTAAATCCTAATGGAGGAGGACATCGTGAGCCTGACGGAAAACGCCAAAAAAAGAAAACAAATGTCAAAACACATAAAGATTGCATTAACCACGACCAGTTTCGGCTTTAATAAAAAGCCATCTTCAGGTTGCTACAAAATGAAAAAAACAAAAACATTAACATCAAGAACGTTAGGACTTTTAAACCGATTATTTCTAAACTTCAGTTAATGTTTGACTAAAAATAACGGTAAGTTTTTCTAAATTTCTCTTTTTAATTTTTGGTAAGTTCTTGATGATAATATTTTTTTTTTTCTTTATATTGAAGCCGAAACCTGTCGTGGTTAATAAAATCTTTATGTGAGTTGATATTAGTTTCTGTTTTTAGCGTTTACCCTAAATCCTATTTTAAAAAAAGAGGGAAATTGGCTTAATGACCAAGAAAAACATTCAAAAATCCAAAAATTTAGAAAAAGTCCCAAAAATCGGGTAAAAAAATAAGGGTTTTCTTGATTTAGCGACCGAATGAACTCTTAAAAAGACGGAGTTCCTCATCTTAATAACCAAAAAATATCTGGTTGGGCGACAAATAGGAATATTTAGTCTAAAAACCTAAGAAGGAAGCCAGAGACAAAAATTAATCATCCACGGTCCGAATAAAAAGCCCAGCCAACCAGATTTTTTGTGGCAAGCGTTCAGGCAATTTAAAAAAATTATATCAAACAGAAAACTTAAAATACGAACTTCATTTCCTGCAGTAGCCCAAAGCGAGAGCAGAAGCTCGCAGTACATCTCGACAAGTTCCATCGCTTCCACAAGGTAGTCCTCGCGGATAATCTGCTCAACCTTAATTTTCGCCCTTTCCGCCTTATTATCCAGAATGTCAGCAATTTCCTTCCTCGCCTTTTGCCCAAGTTCGGTTTTCTTCTTCTCCAAAAGCTTGAGCCGGATAATCACCTGCCGCAGGTTCGTTTTTAACTTCGGATAGTTCGTACCGGACGAAAACATTATTAAAATAAACGGGAAAAACTAACAAAATTTATAAGTGGTTTATTGTGTAATTTCGCTTATTCTGTGAATCATAACCGTTATCAGCTGTACTGAGTCAAAAGTAAAATAATAAGGAAAACCTGTCTGAAACCTTGTTTGCAAACAAAGCAAAAGATTGCCAACAAATCTCATAGATGGCATACAAATGCATTAAAGTTCGCCAAGAAATCTTAAAATATCAATAAAACATATAAGCTCAAAATATACATTTCAAAGGGAAAAAAGTCAAAAATTTAAACGTAGGAGAAAGTATTTTTCTGTAATTTGTTGGCGAGCTTGACAGTTTAGAAATTGGAAGGTTTCTTATGGCTATCAGTGTCCTAAATCATAATGTTATTTGTTTACAAGCTATATTAAAGATAAATATATAAGAGGTAAGCTCCATTTATATTTTTGTTAGAGCTTATCATTTGTTTTTTAGATGGAAGAAAACAAAAGTTGTTTTGACCCAGAAGTTTTGATAAGAGAAGATTCGATGGCGTAAGCGACCCTAAGCGAGATTTTCAATGATGACGAAGAGTTGGATGAGTTCAATCGTAAGAAGATGTACAACTGTGAAGTCTGTAAGAAAAAGTTTCTTCATCCCTCTCACTTGAGAGATCACGTCAGAGTACATACAGGGGAGAAGCCCTATGAATGTGAAGTATGTTTCAAAAAATTCGCCCAAGCTAGTAGTTTGAAGACACATATTAGAGTGCACACAGGAGACAAGCCTTACGCCTGCGAATTCTGCGGTAAGAAGTTCGGAGCGTCCACTAATCTCGACAAACATAGGAGAATACACACAGGGGAGAAGCCTCACGTCTGCGAAATATGCAGCAAAAATTTTACTTTGGCTTCCGATTTAAGAAAACATATAACAAGAATGCATTCTGAAGATAAACCCTTTAGATGTGAAGTTTGTGAGAAAACCTTTTCTCTTCTTATAGATTTAAAGTGTCATCTGAGAATACACTCCGAGAAATCGTATGCCTGTGATATCTGCGAGAAGAAGTTCAAAACTACTTCTAATCTCACCACCCATTTAAAATCCCACACATCAGAAAAAGCGTATGGCTGTGACTTATGCGATCGGAAGTTCACGCATGCTTCAGATCTTAAAAGACATACAAGAATCCATGCAGAAGAAGAAGGAAAACCATTTTCCTGCGATATATGCAAAAGGAGATTTATCACTGAGAAAACATTAGAGAACCATAATTTAAAGTTTCATTCAGCAGAGAAAATGTTTGTTTGTGATGTCTGCCAAAAGAGTTTTACCCAATTATCATATTTAAAGAAGCATATGAGATTTCATACCAATAATAGATATTAGCTGTGAAGTCTGCGAGAAAAGATTCACTCAGGCTTCCGATCTTAGAAAACATGTTAGAGTCCACACAGGAGAAAAGCCATTCGAATGCGTCGTTTGCTCCAAGCAGTTTCAGATGAAAGTAATTTTGCTAGACATAGACGAGTTTGTACACAAGAGGACAACCCTTAAAATCACTGTTTTCATCGAAACTTCCTAATCATTGCAATCTGCTTTATATTAAATGTCATTAAACTAATATTTATGTTACCTTGAATTTTATTATGAATGTCCTAAGTTTTTTTTACCCAACTTTAAAGTTCTTTTAAAAGAGAAGTTTTTTCATTAAAAATTCACCGTATGAAACGAGTGTGTTTATTCAATATTTAGAAGATAATTGATGTGGAGAGAAGTTGGCAGTCTTAAAAATGTCTGTGAAGGATATAGAGACGATAAGTTCGACTTATTTCTCCGCCTTGGGTCTGACGGGTCTTTCCGCCTATTTGAAGACTCCGAAGCCCAAAATTTGGATACGAATTTGGGTCCTTTTTTTCGTGTATGCGATTCTACCTACGATATCCACGGCTCATTTTTACACGGTCGCTTTCTCTCAGACGTCTTACGCACAGAAGTTTTTAGCCATCAGCCTGGGTCTTGATCAGTTTCAAATAATGATTAAAAGCGCCTACTTTCACATATGTGTGGGGAAAATGTACGGGATGATGGTCGACTTTAAGTCGTTTTTCTGCGTGACAAACAACCCAGAAAAGCCGCATTGATTTTGAGCAAAAACAACGATTTTTGTTAAAAATCCAAAAGTTTTTTAACACCTCTGTTTTTGTGTGTTTCATATCGTGGTCCCTCGTTCCCATCATTTCGTCACCTTCGGCCCTTTTTTTGAACGACAACGTCGATAAAATGAGCAAGGTTTCCCGTCGTGTATCCATTCGAAGTCAACTATTTCCCGTTAGTTCAGATTGTCTACGTCTACGAAGTCGTCAGTACGGCAGGAATTTTAATTCATTTCGCAGGGAACAATCTTTTTTTTGTCACTTGCATTTTTATGATTTGTGCAACCTTTGAGATATTGGAGAAATCATTTGAGACGTGCGAGGTCCAGGCAGATTTTAAAAGGCTTATAAAGGATCATCAAAGACTCCTTCGGTAAACAAATTTTGGTTTTTTTTTCTTAAAGAAGTTATTGTGATACCCTCCACGTCGGGTTTTTGGGGAAGGGTCTTCCAGACCCCGGAGGGTCAATTCGAATATTGATGTTTACCGATCTCAACTTTGTCTGTAGTGCCGGCCGGCCGTAGTATTTTTTCCGGAACACTTCACGGCCTCAGTTTTCAACCGATTTTCTCCAAATTTTCTTTAGACAGTGAAGAAGAAACTTGCGGGGGCGATTTTTGAATTTCGAAAAAATGGCGGAGATACATATGTCTGTTTGAAATTTTCAAAAATTCGCTACGGCCGAACCGTTTTTTCGAAATTTTCACCAATTACTCCTTATATTTTTTAGGAATTTTTGGTGTAAAACCTTCCGAGAGGGACCTCTCTTGGGCAAAACTCCCATTATTTCTACTTTCTAGAAAATTTTTCGAAAAAATTAAAAGCGCAAATTTAAAAAAGAAAATTTAGAAAATTTTCGAAAAAAACTCATAAAATTTTTTGAAAAAACAAAAACAACAAAAACAAACACAAAAAAAACTTCTCCCTCTGTTATACTTCCCCTCCCTTATATTTCCCCCTTCATTATACTTCCCCCCCCCCCCCGTTATACTTCCCCTCCCTTATATTTTCCCCTTCATTATACTCCCCCCCCCGTTATACTTCCCCTCCCTTATATTTCCCCCTTCATTATACTTCCCCCCTCCGTTATACTTCCCCTCCCTTATACTCCCCCTCCCTCATACTCCCCTTCGTTAACTTCCCCCTCCTATATTTAACTTCCTTAAAGAAGTTATTGCGATACCCTCGACGTCGGGTTTTTGGGGAAGGGTCTTCCAGACCCCGGAGGGTCAAATCGAATATTGATCTTTACCGATCTCAACTTTGTCTGTGGTGCCGGCCGGCCGGCCGGCCGTCCGTAGCATTTTTTTCCGGAACACTTTACGGCCACAGTTTTCATCCGATTTTCACCAAATTTTTACACAAATTTCTTTAGCCGGTGAAGAAGAATGTAACGAGGGGGATTTTTGAATTTCGAAAAAATGGCGGAGATATGTCTGTTTGAAATTTTAAAAAATTCGCTGCGGCCGAACCGTTCATCCGATTTTCACCAAATTTTCACCAATTACTCCTTATATTTTTTAAGAATTTTTGGTGCAAAAAAATTGCCACTTTTTAATTACTATTTTTATTAGTAGGGAGAAATTTCGTACTTCTACCCTTTACGAGAGGCACATCCCTAGGCCAAAGAGCCCATTATTTCTACCTTGACGCTTAGAAAATTTTTCGAAAAAAAGAACTTAGAAAATTTTTCAAAAAAAAAAACAAAAGAAAAAAAAAGGAAAACCCGGAAATTTTTCGAAAAAAAAAAGGAAAACCCGGAAAATTTTTCGAAAAAAGAACTTTGAAAATTTTTCGAAAAAAAAAAAAAAAAAAAACCCCGGAAAATTTTTCGAAAAAAAAAGGAAAACCCGGAAAATTTTTCGAAAAAAAGAACTTAGAAAATTATTCGAAAAAAAAAAAGGAAAACCCGGAAAATTTTTCGAAAAAAAAAAGGAAAACCCGGAAAATTTTCGAAAAAAAAAACTTGGAAAATTTTTCAAAAAAAAGAACTTAGAAAATTTTTCAAAAAAAAAAAAAAGGAAACCCGGAAAATTTTTCAATTTTTTCAAAAAAAAAAAAACCTAAAAATTTTCAAAAAAAAGAAATTAGAAATTTTCAAAAAAAAAAAAGGAAACCCGGAAAATTTTTTTACTTTCCCTTCCCTCTACTACATCCCCTTCCTTTATACTTCCTACTCCGTTATACTTCCCACTCCGTTATACTTCCCCCTCCGTATACTTCCCACTCCGTTATACTTCCCCCTCCGTTATACTTCCCACTCCGTTATATACTTCCCCTCCGTTATACTTCCCCCTCCGTTATACTTCCCCCCCATACTTCCCCCTCCGTTATAATTCCCCCTCCTATATTGTTATTTTACTTCTCTTTTAGGAAGTTTTCGTTGGAAGCTCTTCAAACTAGTACTTTTTAACCCCAGAAACAAGCCAACTATTATTTTTATTAGCCAACATATAAGGAATAAGCATCTTAAATTTCAGCCAATTTAATTTTATTTCCCATCAATCCAGTTTTTACAACCGTTAAACCCTTACAGAATCTGCAAAGATATCCAGAACTTCTTTCTCCTATTTTGGCCCTTCACTTCTCATCAGCTCTCTACCATCTGCTTCGCTATTTACGAAATCAGCATGGTAAACAAAATATGAACGTAAATAATTAAATTTATAAAGGTAAATGAAACGAGCAAAGGAGGGATCGATCAGCGATACTTTATTCGCGAAAAACGAGCTACACGATTATAATTTTTATCGAACTTCTACTCTACTGCTGGCTCAGTCACAACTGAAGATGCCGTAAGTTTTAATAAAATCGATTTATTTATCTTTTTTTGTAGAGTGGAAACGTCCGAAATGGACTTATAACGGACCTTGGTATCTAAAAGATGTTTCTAAGTTTAAAGATGTCATAATCGTAAGCGTCAGAGCACTCAGACCTGCTTCTCTTACCGCTTTATTGATGTCAATCTCAAACTTGGAACTACCATCGAAGTACTTAAAAATTGATTTTCCTTTTTTAAAATATTTTCAAGGTTCTTCGAGCTGCATATTCTTATTACACAATGTTGAAACATATAAATGTTAAAAACTGAAAAAATAGTCAAGAGTTGTAGTGAGTGCAAACTATGTAGAGAACCATTAAAATTTTTGTTTGAGATTTTTATGAATAATTCGAAAAGGTTCGAACATTGAGGAAGACAAGAATTCCCCTTTTGATCCGACGCCTTAAGGCTAAGGGATTTGTCGAGTTTTCCTAGTATACACGAAATGCCCACTTAATAATTCAAAAGTTGGTAAGGGCGGGGGTAGGTTCGAGATGGATCCTCTTCATTTAATATGAATTAATTCCCTCCGGACATGATAGGGTAGCTCGGGAACCTCTCGCCCCCCCTTTAAATAATGAACGATGTCTTCCGACCCGTTTTTTTTCTTCTCTTTTTCTTTTTTCGAGGTCGTCTTTTAAAAAAAATTCTCCCTTTCGGGATTATCTCCTCTGTTTCCGTCCGCGCGGTTTAATATTAATAACTTATTTTCTCTGGAATTGGATTGTTATCTACATCATATCATCTACGAAAAAAACGTCTTGGTGTAAATAACTAAAAAGGGCCTCGAGGGTTGTCCCGTTTTAAACACGCGTCCTAATCCAAAGCACGTGCTTCCGCACTCAGTTCATATTTGCTGATTAAAAACATACCAGTTTTCCAATCGGTAATTTAAACATTTGCGAAAATGACGAAAGAGGTTTTCAATTTTAAAAGGCTCAAATAAAAGTTTGGACAGAGTTCGAAAATGCTGAATTCACAACGCTTGCAGGAACCCTTGTAGACCGAAAAGGTTTTATCTGGATGATGCTCCGACGGAACTTCCTTAAGCAGCGTCTATTTCTCGCGAGCATTCGGGAATAATTTTTTAGTTTTCATAAAGGTCGCCTAGTTTGGTATATTATCGTCGGAACGCCGTCATGGCTGAGCCGAGCAGAACAAGCGTTCACTTTTGATGTGCACTGACAATGCTTGGTTCGTGGCGAGCAAAGCCAAGATTGGCGTTCAGACTGCCAAATTTACCACCCGAGCCAATGCTAGTTCGCCTCAATCTAGGAACGCGGTAGCGTTCCGCCCCGCCAAGCAAAACCCGACCGAAAGCGGAAAAAAACGTACTAAGTGTATATTTTACAGGACACGATTTGCGTTTTTTCGGGTATCTGATCTCAGCACGCGGACAATTACACTTTTTATTAGTTTTTGAGGCACGCGGGCAGTTCGGGATGTCAAACAAAAGGTTTTTCAGGCCTTCGAGCTATTATAAAACTGTTTTATATTCCGGAGAACAACGGACAAGTCGCAATAAAATCCCTTCACTCCCGTTCCACACTGCGGGTGAGGCGCACGATTAAAACCGAAGTTCCCCCAAGTAATTTTTAGTTGGGAGAAATTTCATACTTCTACCCCTTGAGAGGGACATTCTCTTGAGCAAAAAGCCCATTATTTCTACATTGATGCCTACTTAAAAAATTTTCGAAAAAAAATTAAAAATAAAAACATCATTTTTGGAAAAAAAGAGAAAATTTTTCTAAATTCAAAAATACTTGAAATTAATACTTGCCCTCCTTTATACTTCCCGTCCTTAAACTTCTCCTCCTCTATACTTCCCCTCATTAACTCTTATACTTCCCCCTCCATATTGTACCTTCTCTTAAAGGAAGTTATCGTAGGAAGCTCCTCAAACTAGAACATTGGATCATCGGTAAAACAAAGATCGGTAAAAATTCGATTTGACCCTCCGGGGTCTGGAAGACGAAAACCCACGTGGAGGGTATCGCAATAACTTCTGAAGGAAAATCCCCCAGCTAGCTCTGTCAGATCGCCTGAGGTTCACCTATGACTGTATTCGTCATGGTTGAATTGTCTGAATCATGCTAAATTAAATAGATTGTCTTTTATTCATTGATAAAATCTTTTTTTTTTCTAATTCTTTCGTAAAAGGTACCTGCCGTCATCAAGGCGTGAGAGGTGCGCGGTGTTCGCCCGCCCGTTGCCTAACCTGCCCGTGTTCTCGACTAGGCAACTGGGTCAACGTCAGGTTCAAGATTATTCTTGGTAAAACCACTATTCTAACTGATCGATTCTTTTGTATTTTTTTTTATTTGACGTCTTAATTAATGGGATTTGTTAACGTCTGCTTCGAACGCACACAAAAGTTTTTTTTTTTCTAATTCTATCGACCATAAGACTACTGTTTAATAGAGAACGGCCTACGAAAGAAACTTTCATTTTTATTAATCTATTATTCACGCGAGAACGAGACAAAAGAAAATTAACAATTTTTTTTTCTCAACTACAACTAGACGCTACTACAGATTCTTGCAATTGCAATTACGGATATAAAATATATCGAAATTTTTAATGACTTTTTGAAAAAATTGTTACTTTTATTAATGATTTTTTTTAAAGAAAACCACATTTTTGTTAACGCTAAAAAAATTGATTTTGTTAAGAAATGAAAAAATATGCAATCCTTATTTTTCACGGTTTATTTGTTTTTTTTTCAGGCTATGTACTTTTAAAAATGTACTTATGCCTCTAAATTGATTTTAATCTTTATGCAAACAATATAGGTAGCATTAACCTTTATAATGTCATATAACATTTCAAATCCAAGGGTATCATGAAATGCCTTCAACTACCTTGAAAGAAGAAAAGTTTTTAAATAGAACTCATAAAAAATCATAAATTAATTTTAAAAAGTTGTCGCCCTTAATTTTGTACCTTTATCTATTTTTTATGAATGGAGAAAAACTGGTTTTCTTTATCTAGAAACTATGTCTATTTGACTATGTTCGACGAAAGAAAGAGAAAAAAAAAGTCATTGGGTTGTAAATCTGGCTTAAGTTGCACTCGTTCATAAAAACCGAATCGGTCCGTCAAGTTTACTTTCTAAATTTACTCACTCAAAATATTGACAAATTATCAAAAGGCAGCTTAGCATTTTCAAATTTAATAACGTAAGATTCGATATTGCTTTAGATAAGGGGGGAGGGCGTTTTTAGACATTTAAGTGGGATTTCCCGAAGTTTTACTTCTTTTGAAAACGGAAATAACGAAATTTTCTATCAACTTTTAAATTCTCTTTACTTATCTTCTTTGTGACAAATCAATTGCTTTACGTGGAATAAAAAAAAAACCTTTTTTTTTTGTTGGTCTTTCACAACGAGAGAAAAAACAGCTTTTTCCTGTTGGCAGAGTCAAATACGGTCCAGTTAGCTTTTTGTTCAGTTTAACTTTGTTTTCCGATCGTCCTAAAATTTCGTTCTAGATGATTTTTTTTAGACCTTTCATGTTTTTAAGAAATATACGATGTAGGAAAACTTGTAATAACAAAAATGACATGTGAGAAGGATTGAATTACCGTCGAATTTCATCTGAAACGCCCAAAACTTCCCTAAAAGGAAAAAAAAAAAGGTTTTGCGTAAATAAACCGCTTTTGCCCTTTAGGGCACGTGTTGCGACGTGTCCCTTTCTAATTATTTTTTCCTTGGCAGAATTGGTAGCGATTGAAGATAGACGCTGGTTTATTATAGAGTGGCTAGTGAGGGAGAGGTCGAAAAAGTGAAGAACTAGCAGGGCCACAAGACTTTCTGACCACTCTCACTTTCAATGTCATAACGTGACCCAGTTTAAGAAACTAGTCTTCCTTTATAAAAAAAAAATAATAAAAACTATTTAAAGAAAAATAGTCATCAAGGTTTTTAGGGGAGAGGCAACAGAAAATCACGCGACGATTACGAAAGAAAATGTCAGAGCCAATTACGTTTTTTTTTTCTTTTTGTCGGACCGGTACGTTGACAACCTTTTCACCTTGTTATTGTAACTATCGTTTTTCGATTCCGTGCATAAAGTACGACTTTATTAGCGAAAGTGTTGTAATGAAAAAAAAAGTAGGGGAGATGTAATGAACGATTGAGTAACACGTGTTCGAGATCCGGATAATTTCCAAGGTCGTTTCTGTACGTACTTAAACTGCCTTATTAAGATAAAAGTGGACTTGCGGACAAAAATTAATGCAAGTTCAACGAAAAAAGCTCAACATGAAAAATACAGTACATAAGATAAAAAAGAAGATAAAAATAAGATAACCCAATACTCCCCTAATTTTACACGTTTACCAACGAAACACATATTAGGTGTACAAAATGAAACTCAGCCACAGGGTAATTTGAATTTTGTAGATTTTAGCCAAGTTTCATTTTGTACACCTAGTAGTTCATTTTTTCAAAATTTTGGACATTTTAGGCGTTAAAGTCCATCAAAAGTTGACCTCCGTGTAAGAAGGTTATTGAAGTATAACCATTAAGAAGGTTAATTTTTAAAGGCTTGTAAATCGTAAACCGTTACAGATATTGAAAAAATGCACAAAAAAATCAGTTGGAAATTCAATTCTCTTTAATTTTTATTCTATTCATTTTTTCTAGACGCACTGTTTTCAAGATAAATTTATTTAAAAAAATTATTTTCCGAAAATGGTGCATCCTAGAAAAAAATAATTAAGACAAATTTATAGAAATTAAATTTCCTACAATTTTTATTTATTAGGTGTACAAAATGAATCTCAGCCACAGGGTAAATTTGAATTTTGTAGATTTTAGCCGAGTTTCATTTTGTACACCTAATAATGATTAATAAATAAAAAATTAATTGCACTTAAAAATTAGTTACGTATCGGTATTTATGGTAAACGGATGGTCAAAAGACTCGGCATGGATCTCCGACGTCCTTAAGACGTTAAGATTTTTCGATGTTAAAAAAAAAACTCTCAAAAAACCTCAAAAATGCTTGAAATACCGATTGTTCTTGTACGGTTTTGAAAGAACATGGAAAGCGCCGTCAAAAATGACACAAAGGATTGTCAAAATACCTCAAAAAGCCTCAAGAAATGCGTCTTTGGCGACAAAAGAGCATCGTAAGCCTGAAAACCGACAAAAAAAAACTCTCAGTAGGTAGCTAATTCTCTTCTATATAATTTATTGTATATCGAACAAAGTAACCTCGTAATATCAGGTCAAACCCAGATTTCGGCTTGGGAAGTCGGGAAGTACGAAAAGGGCTTTTGTGGTTTTATCCGCCCCAAGGCTGATCGTGACCTATCTTGTTCAGCTCGAATGGAAACACTATCTAAATAGAGAAACCGTGATTCTATTCCCCCCCTTTATTTCACAGTTTTTATAAGTTATAAAAACCGTTGAACCTGGTAAACTAACTTTTTTTTCCACTACAAATTATGGACCTTAAAAAATCTCAAGAACTCGATTGGCGTGTTTTTAATAAATTGTCTCCCATTAAAATTATCAGGTTTATAAAATTGCTACATAAAAGGAATTACAAATTAATATCAGCTATGTTCTTTATTCAAAAAACCTTATTTAAAATAAACCTTTCCGGGAAAAAATACAAGTTTCAATCCCTGGGGTAAATTTAAAACAAAATAAAATCTGGACTTGCTTTTTTTTAAAGTATAATTTAATATGTAATTGACTCATAACTCCTTTAATTGGTAGGGTGCGGATGTAGGACGCCAAGTTGACCAATGATTTGAAATATTTTTTCCTCCATTGAAGACTTTCTCGATAATTTTTATTTTATATTTTTCGTCCTATATGGAAAGATCGTTTTTTTTCTTCTCTTTATGATAGAAGAGGTCACGGAACACATTTAAGCTAATTTATCGCCCCATTAGTTTTCCCAAGCCGTTCAAACTACGATGGAAGAGGAGCGAGGGGGGCTTCTTACTTTTCGAATGTAGACTAATTCACTTTTCTTTGGAAAATTTAGGATAAGAGTAGGCAACCTGTGCTTAGTCTAGGTGATATGACTTGAAGGTGATATGACCTCGCAGGACGGCCCGTTGCTATCTTCTTTCTTGGAAGAAGTTTCTTGGTCCAAAAAGGCCGGAAAACGGCGTAAATCAGAGAAATAAGGATTATCCTTTGAAAAACTGGCAAAACGCCCATAAAAAGGTGTTTCCTACCCTCCTAGATATTTTGAGAAAAAAACTTAGAGGCTTAAACAGTAAGAAAAACTGTTTAAGATGAAGTCTTTAGGCCAAATATTAGGTGTACAAAATGAAACTCGGCTAAATCTACAAATTCAAATTTACCCAGTGGCTGAGTTTCATTTTGTACACCTAATAAATAAAAATTGTAGGAAATTAATTTTCTATAAATTTGTACTTATTATTTTTTTCTAGGATGCATCATTTTCGGAAAATAATTTTTTTTAATTTTATCTGAAAACCGTGCGTCCTAGAGAAAAAATGAATAGAATAAAAATAAAGAGAATTAATTTCCAACTGATTTATTTTGTGCATTTTTTCAATATCTGAAACGGTTTACGATTTACAAGCCTTTAAAAATTAACCTTCTTAATGGTTATACTTCAATAACCTTCTTACACGGAGAAGGTCACTTTTGATGGACTTTAACGCCTAAAATGTTTAAATTTTGAAAAAATGAACTAGGTGTACAAAATGAACTCGGCTAAATCTACAAAATTCAAATTTACCCTGTGGCCGAGTTTCTTTTGACACCTAATAAATTGAGGAAAACGCCAAATAATTTTTAAAAGGGTTTCTCGATCCAAAAATTCAGAAAAATCGGGATGAAAACGGAAGTCCAAAAATAATGTAGAATTCGGGGATCCCTCAGTCTAATAAGCGAGGAAACTACCGGTATGCTACAATTAATGATGGGAATTTAGGTTAAAAGAACAATAGAACGCCGGAAAAAAAAATTATAAAAACCTCGTTTCTTAGGCTGTCTTAACTTCTATAGAAGTAATAGAAGCAATCCGGGCCTTTGCATTTGTGAGAAAATATTATTATAATGTCAAACGTTTATTCTGCCCATGAGGATGAAGGTCCTCATTATTTTATAAACGAATAAAATCACCCGAGTTTTATTTTCTGAAGATTCTTTACTTTATAAATAATTTCGTCGCCTTCTCATGAAAATTAATGGGGATTAGCGTTGTTTGCATATCTCACTTGCCATGTTTGAACTTAAGGAGCTCGTTAGAAAAGACGTTGACGAGAGGACTCCCGTAAATTTATTATTTTGTCAACTCCGAGATCGCATTTTGTTAAAACTTTATTTGTATTGAGGTGAGTGCGATCCGGTTTTTCTGTCTCGTTTACGTAAAAACCGGTAAATTACAAAATATTGAGCAAAACCTATGGGAATTTTATGGAATATTTTGTACGTTTAACTTCCAAATCGTGAACATTCATGGAAAACCCTTTAAAAAATAACATGTCTTCAGGCAATGCTTTATTTTTTTTTTATATAATTCTTTTAGGGGTCAATAATAGAGTGTGAACAGATAAATCAGTTTGAAAACTAACATGAAAGCCTTTTTGTTCTGTTTAAAACCAATCTTATTATATTAATTGGATCCCTAAAACCCTATCTCATTACGAACTTTTTCGTAAAGTTAATCAATTATAAACTAACTTCTAAATAAAAAAGAAATTCGATCCACAAATAAAAAAAAAATTGAATGAGATATTTTATCTTAAAAACGTTTCCTTGAAAGACCGGTAGAAAAAGAAATGAAAATTTTTTAAAGACCATCAATTTCAAGTCCACATTGTGTCCTGAAACACGGAAACGTATGGGAGAGCGTTAAAAAATGGTTTAATGAAAGAAAAAATTAAATTAAAAGTAAACCCGCCTTAATTTAAATCAAAGAATTTGATGGTGTAGTTTAAAATGCGTTTAGATATAACAGGGTGCCCCAACAGAACTAACTTCGTTATTTCAAATGAGACCACATTTTTTATTTCAGATTCGTAATCTACGCAAAATTTCAAGTTGATTCGACTATTCATATGACCATTTTTGACAACTTTAAAAACTGTCAAATTTTAGCGTTTTTCGAGCTAAAATCCGTTAAAAAATACGTATAGAACGTAGCCTTATTTTAACTTTATATGAGCTCCGGGTACGAAGGGCGAACTCAACATCGGGCAATTTTTTTTTTTTTTTTTTTTTTTTTTTTTTTTTTTTTTCAGATTCTTGGTGAATACACCCATATAATTTTTATGTTGAGTTCGCCCTTTTCCCCCCTTTAAATACGTAAAAACCGATATGCGGCAAAGCTCTAACTGCGATATCCGAGCGGGTACGAAGGGCGAACTCCACATCCTAGTCCACAACCCCCACTCCTTTTCCCATTCCAGGGCATGACTTTTCTGTTGAGTTCGCCCGCAACATAAAACTTTAAAATGCGAATATCTCGAAACTACGTTTTGTTGAGTTCGCCCTTCGAACCCGGAGCGCCTCATATGTATGCTAGGGAGAATCCTTCTCTGAAGAGCTGAAAATTTTTTGCTATAATAGTATGGTAGGGACGAAAATGTAGCGATTTTTCGCTACATTGATATGGCACCCGTCGTTGCCTTCCTGACTAGGAAATCTATTGCCATTTTTATTTTGACTCGACTTTTTATAACTTTGTGTTGACATGTGTTTAAAAAAATTCCTGCGAAGAGGAATTCGAACTCAAGACCTCTCAGTTGCTACAATAGGGTAGCCACTGCAGTAGCAAAATTTCCATAAAGTTTAAATAACACTGGGAAAAAAATGTCAACTTCCGAAATACAGGTGAAAAAAAAAATAAACGAAACTCTTATAAAATTAGTGCGTTTCGATCGAATCGTCGTACTCCCCCGGCTGGAACCCGGGGAATCGCCCGAGATGGAAACCGGTAATTGATTGGGGAAGAGAGAAACGTGAAAGGACTCGGCAATCTCCAGGCCCTCACTCCTGGAATTCAATCGTATCAAAGAGATATTTTGCTTTTATAGTATAATCGACCATTTTTTCTCCATCGCCTCTGTATATTAAACAAATAAAAAGGCCAATTACTGGAAATTCTTTTCCATTCACGGTAATTAAACATGTCTTGGACTATGAACAATAATCAAGAATCAGCAAACGTTTTCAACCAAGAATTTTTATAATTTTTTTTTCGCAAGTCCGTTAAGGTAAACAAATATGGCAGGGAATACTAATTAGTATAATAATTAACAATAAGGTTTATTATTTTGTCATCATTCATCAACATTAATTATGAAGGTTGGCCTATTTTTTACAATTTAAATGTAGGTTAAATCTAATACATTAGGTATTTAAGGGTGTAAAAGATTAAATAAATTGTCGTTTTTCTACATTAACATGAGAGAAAAGCCATAAAATTGAGGAGGTGGAAAAAAAAAGTTTTTGTCTCTTTTATATAATCAAACAGGTGTTCCTACCGAGCCAAGGTAGACATTTGAATACTTCACTTTTTTATATTCGAATATTTTAGTCAAAAATCCAGGTTTTCACTTCACAAGATTTTTTTTTTCTCAACAGAATCCATCCTGAGAGAAAAACGACCACATTACACCCGATGAATTGGAAACTTTCCAATATTAAGTTGAATAATAATCCTAATAACGTTTTATTTCCTGCAGAAATCCGATTAAAATTTATTGTGTTTTATAATTGGCTGAAATATCGTGATTGGTGTGTTGCGAAAAGGGAAAAAAAATTGTAAGACTCAATAATTATGGGTCACGAATGGCTCTCGTCACCCGAAAATCGGACGTTTTAATTAGGGTCCGACACGTTTTTCGATTTTCGTCCACGTGTAAAAGGAATTTTTTTTTTCTAGTGTGATTTTAATTAATTAAAGAGTTGTTTGACGAGGGGTTTTAATGAAATGAACCTGTTCAATCATGACCGCCTTTAATTAATTAAAGACGCAGCTCGAAACAGATAAGATTTTATATCCGAGATAATCGAGAAAAACTTAAATGCTGAAATTCCTTAAAAATTAATTATTTTCTACATATTTACTTTACAATTATTTAATTGGCAATCAACTTCTGAGTTTGAATTGTATTTATTGAGTCTGGACGGGAATTTGACCTTTTTCGAACTGCTGTTCTATTTGGTTTTTTTTTTTAGAAAGAAAAGGGAAAAATTGAGTCATGAAAACAATGCAACTACCTACTTTTATCAGATGTGAGCGAAAAGAATGGTCACCTTGTAAGTTTGAAGTTGGAGGACGGTTAGGCAACCGAAACGACCCTTAAAACAAAACCCTCCAACCAAGATTCGATTTTATTCAAAAACAACCGCACAAAGGTCTGCCAAAAAAAAAAATAAATATTATATATAAACCTTATAAAGGGGTTAAATTCATTTTTGGAACAAAAAAGTATTAGTTTGAAGAGGTTCCAACCAAACTTCCTTAAAGAGAAGTAAAAATATAGTACGGAAAGTATAAAGGAGGGGGAAGTATAAGGGAGGGGAAGTATAACGGGGGGAAGTATAACGGAGGGGGAAGTATAACGGAAGGGGGGAAGTAACGGAGGGGGAAGTATAACGGAGGGGAACGTAAACGGAGGGGGAAGTAACGGAGGGGGGAGTTTTTTCCAAAAAATTTTTTAAGTTTTAGTTATTATAATTTTCCGTGCATTTTTTTCAAAAGTTTTCTAATTTTTTTTAACTGTTTTTTTAAATTTTCCGTTTTTTGATTTTTTTTTTAAAATGTCTAATTTTTTTTAATTTTCCTTTTTTTTTTAAATTTACTATAAGGAAGAAATAATGGATTTTTCCCAAGAGAAGTCCCTCTCGAAAGGCGTGGAAGTATGATAAAATTTAAAAAAATGACAATTTTTTACACCAAAAAATCTTAAAAAAAAAGAGTAATTAATGAAAATTTGAGGAAAATCGGATCAACGGTTCGGCCGCAGCGAAGTTTTAAAATTTCAAACAGACATATCTCCGCCATTTTTCGAAATTCAAAAATCGCCCACGTTACATTCTTGTTCACCGGTAATGAAAATTTTGTGAAAATCGGTTGAAAACTGTGGCCGTAAAGTGTTATGAAAAAAAAATGCTACATAGAAAAGTTGAGTGGTATAGCACCATATTCGAATTTACCCTACGAAGTCTAGAAGACCCTTCCCCAAAAACTGACGTGGAAGTAAAAAAAAAAAAAAAAAAAAAATGGCGACTAAAATCCACCACTAAACATAAAACCGTCGGCACCTATTCGGATTGAACGCTAGCCGACGCGACGCCTTCCTTGCATGTTCAAGCTTGTCTGGGGAATGGGGGAGAGGGGAAACTTTGCCAATTTTTTCGTGAAAAATCATCTTTTTTTCTCATTTATCCCAAAATTCCATCATTTATTCCGTCCCGTATGGACCAGAAAAGTTAGCTCTAATTTTGAAAATGAACAAAAAAATGTGGACTGTATTTTTTGGGAAATTTGGATCTTTTCCAACATTTCAAACCCAACACCAAAAATGTGTTTAAAAACACTCACCGTTTGAAATTCGCAGAAAATCCTGGATCGGATGGAAAAGAATGAGAAGGAAAACGAAAGGAGATGCGATTTTGTGAGCTGGTCTTCTGAAGCAAGGCCTGGATATAAAACTGGAATTTCAAATTTCTTTTCAATAAAATAACATCATTTTACTCTAGACGCAAAAGAAACAAAATATTGGTGCCAATGCCCTTGAAAAAAAACCGACTTTAAAATTTAAAAAAAAACTGAAGGAATGAGTGACCGATTGACCGGTGATCGAAAGGGATGAGAATTAATTAGGTGGGGGAAGACAGTGCTCCCAATCTTCTCTTCCAATAATTTCCCCCTCTTCACAATATTTTTCTTTTTAAATGGCGTTTCTACTAATTATTATCCTATATTAAAAAGGAAATTTAAACACTTGACAAAAGGTAGGTAAAAATGTAAGTAAACTTACTTTTAGAAAAGCGGATGACCGAAGTTCTGAATTCACAACTGAATCAAACTAGGTTTCGGGGAGGGAGGGTACCTATCATTGTACCACTGCCTTCTCAATTTTTTAGCTCCATAAAATACAAAAAATATCCAATTTTACGTAAACATATTGAAATAAATAATAATAAATAATGCTCTTACAATTTCATATTCATAAAGATTTTTTTTTCAGATAAAATGTTATCGCAAAAAAAAAATGCGGGAAAATCACAAAACGCTTGCACGATCAAGTTTTATTTCCAACCCTGTCCAGAGCTGCGGATGGGGATTTGTTTTCTTCAAATCTATTTATTTTTCTTTTTTCAATAGGTGAGTTTTTTTAATAAACAATTTTTAATAACTTAAATTAGTCATTAGTCTTATAAAATAATGAAATTGATTTTATAGAAATGCTTATTTAGAAATACAATAAGTCTAGACCTTTCTAGACTCCCCTCCTTATCTTCTTTTTCCACAAACTTACAATATGATCGTAGTCTTTGGAAAAGTAATTATTTCGTTAGTGCGAATGCTGTGGTAGTTATATTGGGGTGGTTAGATTTCTCAGAATTTCAACTTCAAAGATATATTGTGCAACATCCGCCATATTGAGTTTTTAGGGAAGTTTATTTCGGAACATTTCACGGCGTCATTTCTATCTTATTTATCTTATTATATTATCTTAATTATAATCGTCATATTCGTCATATCATTTTATTTTCACAGAATCTTCTGTCGTAGCTAGCTTGAAAATGATAAGAGCTTTTTTCTGTGGTTCCGGCCGGCCGTCCTTAGCATCTTTATTTTATTTTTTTTTTAACTTTGGAAATCCGTCCGTCTTAAGCTTTAACTTCCGAAGATATTGTGATACCCACCTCGTATATTTTGGTCATTTTCAAGACAACTACTGGGGGAAGGTCCTATCAAAAAATAATGCTGTAAAGAGCTATCTGCTCATAGCAATAAATCTTTCTTATTCTTATTCAAAACTGCGTGAAAATCCGATAAAAATTGCGGAAAAAAAAGGCGGCCGATAAATCTGAACTTTAGACAGACAGATCTCGGCTATTTTTGTGAAAAGGAAGATCCTGTCAATATTTGGTGAAAATCGGATGAAAACTGCGGCCGTGAGGCCGGAATGACATTGGCGACGGACGGCCGGCACCACAGACATCGACAAATAAATACATAAAATAAAAATAAAAAAATGGGCTTTGGGTTTACAGAACGAATTGGCGTAGTAGCAGTCAATTCAAATGATACAAAAGTTTTGTTTATGGGCAGACTTTTTTCGCCCTTCCCCCTCTTTTTTTAATACCCTTTTGGTCGATATCTTTCAGATAAATAATATTTCGGTATGGCGTATGCTAACATATGCATTTTTTAGGATTAAAATTTCTCAGAATTTTACCTTTTCAGAGAAATTATTGTGACAACCTCTAGTTCCGTGAGGGCCTGGGAGCGGCTCTTCGGAAGCATTGCTGTCTTTCGCGTTGATATCAGGATTTCGGACCATCAGGGTTGCCAGCACAATTTTTATAGCCCCTTCTATGGCGTGAATTTTAAAATCTTGCAGTTTTTAGTAGAATTTGTGGTTGAAGTTCGTCCCCTTTTTTCCCATGTTGTTACTCAGGTTTTGTCTGGTCTGGTCGGGCAAAGACTTCGATTGGGAACAAAAAGCTAAAAGAATAATAATCTTATGATTGTTTTTACATATCATAATCTTTACTTATTTGTACTACCTATACTAGGTGCAATAAAATATTCTGAACTATTCATTCACTTCGGTAGAGCAAGGACGTCACGAACACGAGTTGGTTAGTTTTTCTTTCTACTCGTGCGTTCCTTTTAGAGCTAAATAAAACAATCAACAATCACTCGTCACACCAGTTTATTAATTCATTTCGTCATTTGTCCCACATTATGAAAAAAAAAAATTAATTAATATTTAAAATAATTTAAACATAACCAACAAATTAAGAAAATTGGATAATCGCTCTTGAATTTCTATGTTTAATTCATGAACAGGTCGAAGAAAACCCGCCCCTCGTTTTAATCCAAGTAAAACCGTGCAAGTTGCCTTATTTCGACCAGCTATCTTCGTAAGATCTCCTTTTCGATACTTTGATCGACTACCCGACAACGAATCTCGCCTCATTAGAAAATCAATCTTGACATTTATTGAGATATTTTCCCAGCAGGGAGTCAGAAAATAAAAATCCCGTTATATAAAAATAGTTTTAAAATTCTGCTGTTTTGTCAACAATTTTAAACGAGTTTGTAAAGGCGCCTTTTCAAATGTTTGATGGCGTTAATGACATTAATCAACGTGTCGACTGATTGGGTTCAACGCAATTTTCAAACATTAACCAGAAAAGTAATCATTTTTTATTTCACTTTGCCAACCGGGCCTAATTGACTTCCATAAACGACCCAAAATTTTTTACCTACAAAACAAATTAGAATAAGAAACAGCCACATATTTCGCTGGTCATTGATGAAATCGTAATCACTTAGGGCTGTGAATTATATGCATTTGCATATTTCTCCTAGTCAATCAAACCACCTAATATTATCAAAATGAATGTGTTTTAAGGCATTTGGAACAAAATGGAGGTACTTTTATTTTGCATATTTGTGCATATTTGGCCATAAATACATATTTTTTGCATATTTGAACTGTAAACTGCATATTCGTCCGGATAATGGGGGGAAAAATTGAAAATTTTCAAACATTGGAAAAAATTCTTTCATTTTTTCCCGTTATGAGGGTTTTTGTTGGCCCAAGTGCAGATTCATCTATTTTCACTTCCCATGAACTCCTGATCGAATTATTGCTTTTCTTAGAATAAGTTAATCCGGTACAGTTCTCCCTCCGTTCAAATACTTGGAATATTGATTTTATGACTTATGTTTTTTGCCTTCCCTCCTGTCATTGCTTAGCTATCATTCATGGCTCAGTTCCATTTGAACCAGTTCTATTTCTCCTAGGTCAATTTTAACGGATTTTAGCGCAAAAAACGCAAAAAATTTTTTAAAAGTTATCCAAAATCGTCATATGAGTACTCAAATTTACTTGAAATTTTGCGTAGATTACGAATCTGAAATAAAAATAGGGGTTCTCATTTGAAATTGAAATTTGAAATAACGAAGTTAGGTTGTGTCCGGGACACCCTGTATATCCAGGCGCATTTTAAACTACACCATCAAATTAATTTAAATTAAGGGGGTTTACATTTAACTTTTTTTTTCATAAACCACTTTTAACACTCTCCCAGACGTATGCCATGTGTTCCGAACACCCTGTAGGTATGGGCGATTTTAAAATTTATTTTTCGATAGTTTAAGATTTATGCATATTTCTGGATTTTAGTGCATATTTTACCCTTATATTTGCATATATGTGCATATTTTAAAATTTTTATGGCATATTTCACAGCCCTATAAATCACATTTGTATGAAGATAAATCGTTGTGATAAATCGTGAAAATCGGGTGAAAATGCGACCTTTAAAAAACTTGTACCACAGGCAAAAAAGGAGAAAAATGGGAAAGCCGTATCCCTAAAACCGAACATGGAGTTTACAATAACTATAAGGTGTACAAAATATGAAACTCGGCCACGGGTAAAATTGAATTTTGTAGATTTTAGCCGAGTTTCATTTTGTACACCAAGTTCATTTTTTTTCAAAATTTTAAACATTTTAGGTTAAAGTCCATCAAAAGTTGACCTTCCCGTGTAAGAAGGTTATTGAAGTATAACCATTGAGAAGGTTAATTTTTAAAGGCTTGTAAATCGTAAACCGTTACAGATATTGAAAAAATGCACTAAATAAAATCTGTTGGAAATTCAATTCTCTAATTTTTATTCTATTCATTTTTTCTCTAGGACGCACCGTTTTCAAGATAAATTTATTTTTAAAAAAATTATTTTCCAAAATGGTGCATCCTAGAAAAAAATAAGTAAAAAATTTATAGAAAATTAAATTTCCTACAATTTTATTTATTAGGTGTACAAAATGAAACTCAGCCCCAGGGTAAATTTGAATTTTGTAGATTTTAGCCGAGTTTCATTTTGTACACCTAATACATTTTAAAGAAATTGGCGGGCGGCCCCCAAATTGAACCCAGTGAACCTAAATGGATTTTTCCGATGGGAAAACACCACTGACGCGAGGGTAAATAACCTAGTATTTGATAAAACCAAAAAAAATCGCTTTTAAACCGAATCTTCAAAAACTTATTTCTTTAATGGAAGGTTTTCATCATGAGTTAAAACAGAAGACGTAGGTGTTCAATATTCAGAACAGAAAGTATGCGGGACTTGGAAAACTTGGACAAGTTTTATTTCCGTTTCGGTTTCGCCATTTCATCTAGGTACTAAGAATAGTGGATTTTTTAATATATATTTTGTTTTCTTATGTTTTTATTAAAAATAAAATAGGAAAAAAACAATGGGAAAAAGGGATCTTCAATAACGAGGAATTCGAGAACGTAGGGATCTGTAACAAGAGCAAGACGGTGTTCCACGTATTTATGTTAAATATAACGATACGAAATATTTTAGTATACTCTCTCTGTTTAGGAGGAAGAGAGGATGAGATTACCTAGGGTTATAATATTTCATGCACTGTTAAAAACGTCTGAATGCGTATAAAATTTTCATTTTTTCATTAAATATTTACATTTTTTAAAAAGATTCAGTGAAATAATAGCTTCTTTAATGAAGTTAAAAGTGAGAAGTTTTGGATTTGCGAAGATTCTTAAAACCGGATTTTTATTTTTCCCTGATTTACTAAAAAGGTGAGGTTCAAGTTGGCTCCTTGAACTTGATGGTTTTTTAAATGTCAGTAACCCACCACGCCTTGATCCTTTTGATGGATTTTGAATCCCTGGTAAAAAAAAAAAGGGTAAATATTTGATGAGTTGAGCATTAATGGGGTTGGAAAAGGCGGATTGGGAAGACACGAGGACGGCATCAATTTCCCATTTGTAATCAGGGTTTTCCCTCTTTCGACCATGGCATCAATCCAACGTGGTCGTCCCCGTGTAAACCGTTGACAAGTTAATTAGACGTCTGATACATACCCGTATCAACAAGGAATTGAAAGTACTTTCCGAATAAACGGCGCTAGGTTTCACAGTCGATACTTTCAAGGTCGATCACATAATTCAGAACGGACCCGATCGGATCATTCGTTTACGAGTTAAAGCTTAGAACCTCGATGTTCTTCCAAAACTAAACGATTTGATTTAAGATAGAGACGGGCGAATTGGAAAAGATTCCAGAAAAGGATTTATTTCCTTAGAGAAAAGGATTTAGAAAAAGAAAAAAAAAAGATCTGTCTCTTTTAAATTTTCTCTAATTTGCGGAATACTGGTCCAATCTTCACCTAATCTTATTTATTTTAATTTAATAATTATTTTGACTTCATCACTCACTTTTTATTGCGAAAACAGCTTAAAATGCAGAAAAAATTTATAAAATACTATTCTACCTCCTCTAAATATTGAAAAAATTAGGAGAGGTACACTTCAGGTCCCGCTAAAAGCTGTACATTTAATTTTCACTTAAATCTTCGGAAAAAATTTCAAAAAATTCTCAAACACGCTCTTTAGATGCTTAACAATATATTAGGTGTACAAAATGAAACTGGCTAAAATCTACAAAATTCAAATTTACCCTGTGGCTGAGTTTCATTTTGTACACCTAATAAATAAAATTGTAGGAAATTTAATTCTCTATAAATTTGTACTTAATTATTTTTTTCTAGGATGCACCATTTTCGGAAAATAATTTTTTAAAAAAAATAAATTATCTTGAAAACAGTGCGTCCTAGAGAAAAAATGAATAGAATAAAATTAAAGAGAATTAAATTTCCAACAGATTTTATTTAGTGCATTTTTTCAATATCTGTAACGGTTTACGATTTACAAGCCTTTAAAAATTAACCTTCTAATGGTTATACTTCAATAACCTTCTTACACGGAGAAGGTCAACTTTTGATGGACTTTAACGCCTAAAATGTTTAAAATTTTGAAAAAATGAACTACTAGGTGTACTAAAACCCTTACGCCTTTTCATGATTATATAGTCGGGTCTAACATTTATGGAATATTTCAGTGAATAAATTACAAATTCCACCACAAATTAGATCTAGAGCAACAAACATCCGCTTATAAAGCTAAGATGAAGATCAACTTTTGAACTTATTACAAGAAGATAAAAGCACTCAAGAAACAAACATAAATATCTATGTGGGACGTATGTCGGCCTAAATATTTTTTAAAAAACTTTACTCTTTTTAAAAGAGTTGCAATGTTTGGCCGGCCCATTTAGAAAATAAATTTTCTTATATAAGAGCGATCGGGTCTTTATGTCACGTACCCCACTTATGAGTTGCCGTCATGACTCATTTTGGTCAGTTATCGATACCAATTTTTTTTTCTCCTCCGCCCTTAAATACCTTTTTTTTTTAAATTGATTTCTTCCAACTTCAACAAGTTTAGTCATTTTACTTGTCACGAACATTTGTTTTAGATTTATTTCTTTTTCTCTAGGATAACTTAATCCAAAAAAACCCAGTTTCAAGTTTATAAAGTATTCATTATGTACAACCATTTAAAAATTTTAATTTTACCTTTAAGATGTTCACAAAAAAGGGACGGACTTTCTCCTTACAGTTCATAAAGAAATTAACAACTTCATTTGCTTACAAATCAACCAAGAGCTTTCTTCATAGGGGGGTAAAAAACCACATTTTTCTTCTTTTTTTAAAACCTCCTTTCCTTACGTGTTATTTTTTTTTAAACTTGAGAAAATTAGCATAAAAATTAGTCTTCATTGTGCCAAATTTCGTAAGTAATTATGGCTTCTCCTTTGTGCCTTCCACGATCAAATGGGCTGGCGTTAATAGGTAGGACTAATCTAACTTTCCGATTGAACGTCCCCGATCTATAGATGTTCCTGCGACGCACACAAATTGAGGGAAACTAACGTTATTCCAGAATCAATCATCTCATTAAAAAAAAACAAATAAAAACTGCTATTATATTTATTTTATTGAGGTTAAGTTAAAAACTAAATACATAAAATTTAAGCTCAATTTATACTATAGAAATTAACTAAGTATATAAGTGGGGGCCATCTTGAAAATAACTCTCGGATATTTATTTAAAAAAGCCTTAAGTCCCTTCTATCGTCTTCTTGTGAATTACGGACAGTTTGGCAACTTAAATGAGAATTCGATGACGTAAGATGGGTGACGTCGTCAAGTGGAGCATATTAACCGATTGGGCAAACCTCATTTGTTACCTCCCTTTGGTCCTTTCACTCCGAAACCCACCTTCACGCCCTATACGAATTTTGATCTGATTTTGTTTACCAAAAACAATATCAATTAAAAACTACTTAAAATGTTTTTCGTAGATTTACTTTTTTGGAAGTCTATCTTTTTTTGTAATTCGTAAAAATAGCAGAGATCTGTCTATCTGAATTTTTATGAAATTCAGTGCAACCTATAACTATTAGTCTGATAAAAAAAATTGATAACAGGGAGAAATTTGTGTTTTCACGTGTCCAGCCTGGGCGAAGACTTTCCATTTTCTGCCTCGATGTTTTTTTCATTACAAAATTTTTTTTTTTTTTTTTTTTTTTTTCAATAATTTTAAAATATTTTAAATGAAAATTTCGCATTCCAGGAGTCCACTTTCGGAACGCGACATTTTTTTTCCGCTATAAAGTTTTTTTCCCGCTCGATTCGGACAGCATTGTGTGAATGGAACCAATTAAAATCTTTAAAAGTCATTAAGAAAATTGGGACAATTTTTTTCTTTCTCTCCCTTTAGAAAATAGAAATGCATGTGTGGTCTGGATGATCTCACAGAAACGGAACGAAATCACGCATCCTGGCTAATCCACCTGAGATTAACCCGCCCTAATAACGTTTTATTTGTAATTTCTCTTCCTCATTTTAACATGAACACCATGATCTCAAACTTTTATTAAGCCATTAGCAGACCAGCATAACACTGGTGGTATTTTTGACAGCCTGAATGATGTTGCCACATCAGGACTTCGTACAGACAGACCTCCGCCATTTTTGAAATTTCGAAAAAAAATCTCTCGTTATTTTGATTATAACATTTAGAAATTCTTTGATAATTCGTGATAATCGGATGAAAATTGTGGCTATGAATTGGAGAAACTGGACATGGAGAGTGTCACAATAACTTTTATTTTAGGAAGATAAAACATCCCACCTATTCGTATTTGCTGAGGAATGTAGAATGCTAATTCTTTGACTGAAGTACAGATGTAAATTTGACCAAAAAAAATGTAGCATAATTTTCTAATGAGCGCATTAATTTACTTTCACAAATGACGGATCTGGAAGTCTCTTATTAAACACCGTCTTTAAAGAGGAATTTTAATTTAGCTTAAAATCAACAAACTTATGCAACCATTTGAAGATTTTTTTCTTCTCCTTTTACAAGAACTTTTCAAATAAAAACTTGAAACTCAAATTTGAGTTTGCTCCATGAAACGAGAGCCGAGTGAAATTACAATTCGAGTTCCGCGAAAGTTTTAAAAGGCGAATATCCCGAAATCGTGGAACGTGCTTTTTGAAAAAAGTCTTATTTATCTACGTGTCTCGCGTTGGGGGAGCAGATAAGGAAAACAATAGACTTTATTACCACCCAGCGACAACTTTGAGGTAAACTTTTCAAATTGAATTGACAGCTTGTTTAAAGTTGGAAAACGTATTTCTCCGTTTGTAAACAAGAACGGTTTTCCCTTTTTCCATTAAAAACAATCACTTTAAATGAAACGACGGCAAAGCACACGCAAGAATATTCAAAATTAATCCGTTTATACGCAAGTTTTAACGGAAAAAGCGTCCTTGAGTTTGTATAGAAAGGGAATCTCACGAAAGCTATTATGTTATGAATTCATTATTTTACGATTCGTCGTCCGAGGCATAGCCCACCTCGGTTGCGTAAAGGGTCGCCTATTGGCCATTACCTAACTTAAGCGTATCACTTCAAAAAGAACGAGCGCCTGATTATACCCTTAAGAGTTAAGACCCACTCCTCCGCAATGATCACCCTCAAATTTTTGTCTCTACCGTGCCCAATTCAATAGTTTTCGCCTCCCTCTTTTTCTGGATATTTACCAATCAGTTCAATGTAATTCGCAGAAAAAACGAATTCAAACGTCAAAAGTTTTTTGACAACGCCATTCACCTTATCGTTTTTTTTTCTTGTAAACCGAAGAAAAAACTTCTAACTGTATTTTTAGGCGTTTTGCAAGTTTTTCAGGTGAAAATTCCACCTCATTGTCATGGTCATGGTCTTTTGCTATTGCCGCGTCAATTTTTGGGAGAACACCGTTCAACATAACGCAATTTCACCCTAAAGCAGTTGGACAAAAAAAATCTGCATTTCGACATAAAAATCTGTAGTCCACAATAATGCGTTTCGGCATAATGCAATGGATCATAAAGCTCTCAAAAGTTCAAAAACTTCGAGCATAATGCGTTTCAAAATAAAGCGTTTCGCCATAAACGACTTTTTCAATAAATGCAAGTTGACAAAAAAATTTGCAAGTCACCGTTACGCTTCCACCATAAAAGCTCTCTTTACACTTGTCATTTCGCCATAAAACTGTTTCTGTCGTTTGGGCATAATACATCACACCATAAACCAGGAACAGCGAAAAAGCATGCCCACTTTCGCCGTTTAAAACGCGATTATGGCGAAACGACAAAAACCTTAAAACTTTCAGTTCACCATAATGAATTCAACATAAAGCATCTCACCATAAACTAAGAAAAGCAATCAGGGAGCCAATCGGATAACTTCGTTTTATGACACAACATTTTTTTTTCTCGCGAGGATGTGTAAATTGCATTGTGGTGAACTGTCAAGTTTTAAGGTTTTTGTCGTTTCGCCATAAACGCTTTTTGGAAGGCGCAAGTAGGCTTGCTCTTGGGCTGTCCCTAGCTTATGGTGAGATGTATTATGCCCAAACTATAGAAACAGTTCTATAAAAAGTTCTTTAAAATGAAAGTTTCCTTTATGTTCAACTGCGTCATGTTGAAACGACAATTTTATGTCAAAACGACAAGTATTAAATCTCTTCTTTATGGTGATATTCATTATGTTCAGATGCATTAATGTGAACGTTTTCGTCTTGTTTCTTTATGTTGAGTTGCAAATTTTTGAAAGTGAACGTTAACTCACGACTGCTATTTTATGGTCAATGCATTATGGCGAACCGCATTATGTCGATACGTGTCCACTCCAATTTTTCAAAATTTGAAGGGTTCCCTATAACTTCATTTGAACTCGGCTTTCCCTCCCAGGAATATTGCAACCCGTCTGTTATTCGAAAACACCTGAACGTTTTAAACTCTTATTTTATTACTCACCCACAACATGAGCGTAGTGCGGACTCCGTCAGATTAATAGGAGCCCCATGAACTTTCTTTTGAGGAAGTTACGCTTTGGACAATTATTATTCTTCGTTAATTCCTCGCAAATCTTGCCTTCCACATAAATGATCTAATAGCCACTTTGTAATTGTAAGAGGATTTCGTCCCCGTCGAAAAGCAGGGTTTCATAACGGCTACTGGATAGACCGGCACTGCTCCAAATGCTTTCGTATGAGATCAGAGGAGTCCTAAAAAAAAAAGTTCGGTCGAAACCAATTAGGACGGACAGGTCGGAATTCTCACTAGTCCTTCACCCGGTTTCCGACAGACGATCATTATTTTACGGTGTGGGTGCTTAACATGGGAATCCTTAAGGTAATCGCTTTCCGATATAATCCCCCTTGATACAAGAACATGTTTTTGCATGTTTTAAGTCTCTCACCTGGTTTTAAATGCAGGTATATTGTTTAGGTAGGTCGACTCCGAAGTTTATCTTTTGGCACATTTTCAATTTTATATCTCGCCCGTAAACGACGATATACATACCCCATGATAGAGAGAGTTCATTATTTTCTTATTCGTGAAAAATGGAAAAAATACGTGATTCAATTCCTTTTTTAATCAGCTCGTTTGTGCGAGTCGGAACTTATCGAAGCGTTATAATGTTAAAACGTACTTTTCGAGAGGAAGAAACACTTAATTAGAAATATCGAATCAAATTCAAATGTAAAAGAAGGCCTATTCGCAAACTTTATTATAAGTATTTAATTTTTAAAGTAATGTTTTTAAAAAGTAATCCATGTTAATCGTTTATGGATGATATAATTCGAGAAGATTCGATCCACATTCACGAGCCAGTGATTTCCTGATGCGCCGATGGAAAACCGGTTAGAGTGATTTGTTATCATCGCATTAGCTTTCAGGATCCAGTTCATACTTTTTTGAGAACCATATTTCATGGAGTCATTAAATCTAAATTAATTAAAACACATGGATTTTTTTTTGAAATTTATTAGGACAAAATGAGAGCAACGAGGTAGCTAATTGAACGTTGGCGATTGATTCATTTATCCTCCAAAATAATTGTTCAAAACAAAGGAGAATGGAATTCTATAATTATTGGAGGGAGTTTCCAAGTAATCAGTTCCTTCTCGGATTACTTCGCAAACTTCATAGCACACGATTCCACCCTGAGGATCATAACTCGATCTTTAGATTTTTGAATTTGGTTGGTACTTGTATGTCACAGGTTAACATCGATTCAACCGAGGAGTTAGTTAAAAAATGATTGGATCCATTCGGTCTCGTTTGGTCAGTTTGGGACTGGGGGTCTTGAAGGTGATGGTAGTCCTTCGGCTTCTACATTTGAGTGTATACGTGTCGACATAATGCGGTTCGCCATATGCATTTGACCATAAAATATCTGCAACTCAACTTAAAGAGTATAGTCGAAAACGTTCACCATAATGCATTTGTACATAACATCTCACCATAAAGAAGAGATTTAACACTTGTCGTTTCATCATAAAATTTGTCGTTTCAACATAACGCAGTTAAACATGAAGGAAACTTTCATTTTAAAGAACTTTTCGTTTTGCCATAAATCTGTTTCTGTCGTTTGGGCATAATAGATGTCGCCATAAACTAGGGACAGCGAAAGAGCAAGCCTATTTTCGCCGTTTAAAACCCGATTATGGCGAAGCGACAAAAACCTTGACAGTTCACCATAATGCATTTCAACATTTTGGTTTATTAGGTTCAATCCGCCTCCTCAAAATAATATGAGGCGCTCCGGGTACGAAGGGCGAACTCACAAAACGTAGTTTCGAGAAATTCGCATTTTAAAGTTTTCTGTTAAGGGCGAACTCGACAGAAAAGTCACTCTCTGGAATTTTCGTGGCGAGATTTTAGATTTTATAGAATCATAGAGGAAAGGGTTTTTTTAATAATTTTCGAATATTTTTTAAGATTATTAATTCACAAAATGTATAATATATTTTTATTTCGTGGCGGTGAGCTGTTCCAAGAGGAGTGGGGCTCCCGGAAAAGGAGTGGGGGTAGTGGACTAGGATGCAAGTTCGCCCTTCGTACCCGCTCGGATATCGCAGTTAGAGCTTTGCCGCAAATCGGTTTTTACGTATTTTAAGGGGAAAAAAGGGCAAACTCAATATAAAAATTACATGGTGTATTCTTCTAAAGGTCTAGAATCTGAAAATGAAAAAAAAAAATTTGTCCGATGTCGAGTTCGCCCTTCGTACCCGGAGCGCCTCATATATCGACGATCAGACTGCAAAAGGACGTTAAGCCCTTAAAAGAGCGCGAGGAGCTGCCTGCTGTTTTGCTTTTCCTAGTTTATGTTGAAATGCTTTAGGAATGCATTATGCTCAAAATTTTAGAACTTTTGAGGGCTTTATGTTCAATTGCATTATGCCGAAACGCATTATGGTGAACTACTGATTTTTAATGTCGAAATGTAGGTTATTCATGTTCAACTGCTTTAGGTGAAATGCGTTATGTTGAATGGTGTTGTCCCTTACTATTTTCGGGGCATCATATGACTTTTTTGAATTTTTATGGGAAAAAAATGTATGTTTGCTTAACAGTTTTTATTGTTTATAATTTAATAAAATTTGCAGTTTTATCTGCGTCAGGGGAGAGTAGCGACTACGATTTTTTAGTCGCGATCCGATCTCACAGGACGAAAGAGCACCTATTTTCGGGCACTATAATTGGCGTCAGGTCGCTAATAACAAGTTGTGAAGCGATCGTTACTTTTAGCAAAAACGGACATCCGACGATCCGAACCGATATGGACGACATGAGTACACGTCGGAGTTTCGCTCGCCTACGGTGGACCCATCGAGATCCTCAAAGTTAAAGACGGAGTCCATCATAAGAAATGCGAAAAATCTCAAGCGATTATTAACTTCAATCTCGGCGTTTTAAATGTCGCTGTCGATTTCACTTCCAAATCTCCATCAGCGTTAAAATTCGTTTTAAGCAGCAGCAAAAAATTCGACCTAAAAGAACTCGCGCCAGAAACCAAATTTGAAATCTATGGATGGTCTGTCCACACAGACAGCGCTCATTTCTACATAGAGGAGACAACACTAAAAGACATTAAGCAGTGCGCAAAGTACTTTTGTTACCCAATCACAAGCGAGTGCTTAACCGAAGAAAAAAAATGTTCACTTGGCCCATCTCACATTTGTGGGAACAACATGGGATCGACGCTCGTTGCAAAAGATGCTCTCTGGGTATCGTTTCTCAAGTCTTCAACCCTTGCAAGAAGTACACGGTTCGCATTATCGCTTTGCTTGATCTTAACGACGAATGGACAAACAAAGCCCTTAACAATCCACTCTCTCTAAGCAAATCCAAAACTCTTCATCCATTCATCACATTAATAATATTGATAAATTTTTTGTAAAACATCTGATACCTATCTCGAACTAAACTCGAACTAAACTAAACACATCATATACACAATTTCGTCAAAAAATTTTTTTTTCTAATAACCAATAATGGAGGAAGAACGACTGTGATAACGGGTATCTCACGACGCGTTTCGGCTTAAAAAGCCTCATCAGGCGGCGGTGAGCTTCTGGGAAACGGTTTGTTTCCAGCTTCCCGCTGTGTCTACTAAATCTCTCGAGATTGGGTTAACAGTGAAAGAAGAATAATTGTGATAGAGGGAATAGCTCATCTGACGAGGCTTTTTGAGCCGAAACGCGTTGTGAGATACCAGTTATCACAGTCGTTCTTCCTCCATTATTGGTTATTAGCAAAATCAAGCTCCTTGCGGAATACATAAAATAAAAATTAGAATATCAAACATTTTTTTTTCTTTTATTTGCCCAAGAGCCTTTGATTATTGATTGCTTTTATTAGGCTTTGATTGGACTACTTTTAATGATAAGCAAAAGAGGCTCGAGCAAGTGGAAGAAAAACGCAGGACTTCAACCTAATAAACCCCTATAATCTTTTTTTCTCTCCCTCAAGAATCCAATTTACGTAAGTCCCGACAAGGTTTAGAAGCATCAAAGAACGAAAGCACAAAGAAGTCAATGTTACTTTTTTTCAGGTAGACTTTTTTTAATCTCTAAAAAACGAACCTTATTAGATAATTAAAGGATTGTATAAGACCATGTACAAATTGGATTTTAAAAATAAAAATTATTGTTGTACAAAAGAGATATTTTATTACAAACAAATTATGTGCATAAAAAAATGGTTAAGTTTTCGACTGTTCGGTATCAGTAGCCATGCTTATCTCGACGTTTTGCGTGGTATCCGCCATTTGAAAATCGTCCTGCCCGGGGGTGCTGTTTAGGCGGTTTCGTTTGTTCACCGGCTGGCAGCAAAGGTCACGGAAAACGCAGACGTAGCAGCTAACGAGACCGACCATCGCCACTGTTCCGACTGCCAGGATTCCGATTAACGCGAGACTTATCTCTTCCTCCATCTTAGAAAAAAAAAGAAGTTTTTTTTAATCGACTCAAATTGACCTAACCTTATATTATACTCCTGAGCGTGCGTCATCCATTCTCGCAGATCACGTATTGTCATTCATTAATATTCTGAAACAAAAAGAAAATAAACCTATTTTATAGGCTAGTATTCCCTCGAGACCCCTTTTTATAACCCAAGTTTTATTACAAAAGGTAGAATTCATGAGAAGAATTTCGATTTCTAACTTTGATACATCCATATCCAAGCAAATTTTACCTTAGAATATTTTATTGCAGGCTTTTTTCCATTGTCCTTTGACCGGCAAATATTCCCTCGTTCTCTTCTCACTTTTAGGGGCTTGCATTGCATACCATTAACGCCTTGTGTACACTCAACGCAAACTAACCCGCTTTTTTTTCTCTCTCTCCCTCAGCACAGAACACAAAATAATATAACCTCTGTATTCACTTCATACTTTTAATTATTAGGTGACAAAATGAAACTCAGCCACAGGGTAAATTTGAATTTTGTAGATTTTAGCCGAGTTTCATTTTGTAGTTCATTTTTTCAAAATTTTGAACATTTTAGGCGTTAAATCCCCCCCCCCCCCCTCTCTGTGTAAGAAGGTTATGAAGTATAACGATTAAGAAGGTTAATTTTTAAAGGCTTGTAAATCGTAAACCGTTACAGATATTGAAAAAATGAACGAAATAATCAGTTGGAAATTCAATTCTCTTTAATTTTTATTCTATTCATTTTTTCTCTAGGACGCACTGTTTTCAAGATAAATTTATTTTTTTAAAAATTAGAAAAAATAATTAAGTACAAATTTATAGAAAATTAAATTTCCTTCAATTTTTATTGTGTACAAAATGAAACTCAGCCACAGGGTAAATTTGAATTTAGATTTAGCCGAGCTTCATTTTGTACACCTAATATTATGACTTTTTTACTTTATAATTTGTTTTATTTTATTTTTAAATTAAATTTTAGGGATTTTTTTTATTTTTATTTGTCAACAAACTTTAGACGCCTACCTATCTTGTTTGAGTTTATTCTAGGTACATATTTTTTAAATAATCCTTCCTCTCCTCCAGTAACCAAGGAAATATGTAGGAACGTGGTAGAGTTCCAACCATTTCGCTAAACGTCAGCTTGTCCAATTCAAACACGTTGATATCACACATGTAGGTATGCATTAACATCGTAACTCAAACATTTTAGGCAAAAATACTCTTGAAAGGATTTCTGACACACTTCCCCTTGGATGTCCGACATTTTTTCCCTTCCTTCGGAAAAATCATCCAGTAAACTTTTGCTTCAAATATTGGATTTCAGTGCCAATATTTACCCGGAAATACGAGTTCCCCCTTTTTTTTTACGTCCTGCTAAGACTCGTAAAAAGGCTGAAAATATTGGAAAATAATTTTCCACGAGAACTTTTTGATTTGACTGGCTTTAAATAAAGCGTCCGATAATAGAACGATGTAAACACTCTCTGAACTTGCTTTACGAGGCAAACGTTAAAAAAAGTCAAGATCAAAATAAACAATTTTTTTTTAAACGTTTGGTCTTTTTTTTTTTTAAAAAGATTATTTTTTCTTTCTAATACTTTTACGCAAGGGTTAAAAATTAATTTTCCCAGTTAATAAAAGTAAGCTTCAAAATGACCTCGAAGTTTACTTTGTAATTGAGGAAAATTGGAGGAAAAAAATGCTGGTTTGGAGTCAAGGCTTTTATTCAGTGCAGAAAGATTGTTCCACCGAGAAACATTATTTTAAATAATATATTTTCAAAAGCCAGGGGGCATGTGCACCTCCTTGGGCGCCCATGTTTGGAGTAAAGAAAAAATTTTTTTCTCTTCTTCATTTGGAGATGATCGAGCCCGGCAGTTGAGTGAGAAATCTCTAGATCCCGCATTTTTAACAATTTAGAAAAAAAAATCTTGTAGAAAAAGAAAATTCTGTAGAAAAACTGTTGACAGACGGTCGGCACCACTGACAACATCATGATCGGTAAGTTTAATATCGCTTTAAGCCTATGAGCTCATGTATTTCAAAGTTTAAATTAAAAAAAAAGGTTTTTTTGAGGATCCTTTATAATTTTTAGAAAATACTTTAGTAGCAGTTACTTGATGAACTTTTTTGTTTATCTGTTTGTCTGTTGTGCCGTTCGTCAACAGT
Organism: Orius insidiosus; assembly: GCA_014119065.1. Classification (NCBI taxonomy): domain Eukaryota; kingdom Metazoa; phylum Arthropoda; class Insecta; order Hemiptera; family Anthocoridae; genus Orius; species Orius insidiosus. The sequence continues at coordinate 39,209 of JACGAQ010001945.1, forward strand.
TTTTCCAAGTAACTTTCATCCAATTTTCACTTATTCTTCCCTTCACATTTGTCTAAAACATACAGTCATGTTTTAGACAAAAATTGTAAGTTTGTAGTTGTCTGTAATTTAAGGAAGGATTTTAACCCTATTTAGCTTGGATTTTTACAATTTTTGAGATTTTTTTAAGACGATTACAGAGGGAAAAGAAGAGCTGTTGCTTACTTACGTCATGGGTGGATGCTGGGATCTGACTGGCGGTTAAGGGGTTGACTCCCTCCCCAACCCAAGTTTTCAAACCGCCGCTGTTGCGCTTTCAAGCATTTTTTATTTTTATTTTATTTATTATATTATTTTATTATTTATTACATTTTTTTGATCAGCTGATCCAATTTTCATCCCTGAAGACGATTTCCCAGTGTCAAATGAAAAAAATTAAATCTTTGCCCAATAGGCCACACGTACTGGGAGAGAACACCCCAATTTTCTGCCTCTTTTATTTTTATTTTTTTTTTCCGCAGAGCATCCAACAGAGTTTTAGACAGACAGATCTCCGCAATTTTTGGGAAATTTCGAACGGAGGGTGTCACATCTCTTTGAGGAAGTTGATTACGGAATTTTTTTTTTAGAAAAGAAGAAAAATGTCATGTGTTAATTGTTTAAATTATACTTCGGTCCTATAATAAGTACATAATTATATATCGCATTTGTTACATTTCAAAGTTACATTAAATTTTATTGTTTTGTGTAGCAAATAGATATTTTTTTCCGGAAAAAAATGAGCTTTAAAAAGACTAGCTTCAGAGATTCGGAAACAAGCGTGGGTTCCTTTTTTCGATTTTTTAACTTTAATTCGCGTTTTCTCAGGATTGGAGGAGGCTCTCGAGATTCCGGAGGCAAAGCGAATGGACGCTTCATAACTTTATGGCCGGCTCGCACGCGGCGTTGTCGAGTGCAAACGCGACCGGATCACGATTTGCGATTCAGTTCGAAACGGAAGAAGAGAAGAATTGAAAATTTGAGACGAAAACTCCCCAGGGGGAAAGAGGAGCCCATCGACTTTGAAGAAGCTCTTGAAGAACAGGTTAGATGGCCTTTTTTTGGTAAAACAAAGTTCGGAATGGGGGATTCGGGATTCGTTATCGAGTGTATTTGTCGACATAATGCGGTTCGCCATAATTCATTTGACCATAAGAGTTACCGTTCACCATAAAAAATCTGCAACTCTCAACATGAAGAAAATAGTCGAAAACGTTGACCATAATGCATTTTAACATATCTCACCATAAAAAAGAGATTTAACACTTGTCGTTTCGACATAAAATTTGTCGCTTCAAGATAAATTAGTTGAACATAAAGGAAACTTTCATTTTAAAGAACTTGTCGTTTCGCCATAAAACCTGTTATGCCCAACAGGTTTGGGCATAAAACATCTCACCATAAACTAGGGGCAGTCCAAGAGCAAGCCTATTTTCGCCGTTGAAAACGCGATTGTAGCGAAACGACAAAAACCTTACTTCACACTTCACCATAATGCAATTCAACATAAAGCTTATCACCATAAACTAGGCGAAAGTAGGCTTGCTAAGTTGGCATAAACGAAGTAGGCTTGCTCTTTCGCTGTCCCTAGTTTATGGTGAGATGTATTGGGACGACAGAAACGACAGAAACAGATTTACGTATATTTAATTTAAATTTGAAGGGATAAAAACAGGAAGGAAGAAATTTACCAGTGGTTGTTATCCACCAAAAATTTCCATTAGATGTATTAAACAGATTTATGGCGAAACAACAAGTTTAAATATAGGCTTTTATGGTGAGAAGCGTTATGGTGACTTGCACTTTTTTTATGTCGACTTGCTTTATTGAAAAAGTCGTTTATGGCGAAACGCTTTATATTGAAATGTATTGACGAATGTATTGAAATGATGAACTTTTGAGAACTTATTTGCATTATGCAGTAACTCATTATTGTGAACTACAGATTTTTTATGTCTAAATGCAGATTATTTATGTTCAACTGCTTTAGGTTGAAGTGCTCGTCTATGAGATCGAAAAGTCTTTCTCGTATGACTTACGACTTACTTCCTTTCCAAATGAGACGTCTGAATGGTCAATTATTCTCTATAAACCAAGCCAATTTTTCTCGTATGCGAGAAGGACAATGCCCAGATCCCAGAAACTCTTTCAACATTTCCCGACATTTGCCCATGAAATTTTGATTAAAAATGTATATTCTTTAGGTTTCGGAATGTTTCACATAAGCTTGTTTCTTCTGTGCGGTATAATTAATATGGCATGTAGCGCGAGTTTAAGCACGCTGTCGTTCACGTTGCCTGCGTCGAGCTGCGACTTAAATCTCACTTCATCGGACAAAGGTCAAATCAACATTTTCCCATACATCGGTACCAAAACAGTTTTCAAAAATCAAACTATTCACATTTATTTCAGGGATGTTCATCGGTACGTTTTTTTGGGTTCCATCTCCGACACGAAAGGTCGAAAATTGCATTAATAATGAGCCTTTTACTCGACGCAATTGCCGGCGTCCTCTCGAGCTTCTCCGTCAACAAATACATGCTAATGGCTTTCAGAATTTTCAATGGATTCAGGTTCTTTTTCATTGTTTTTTAATCAATCATATTTGAAAAGCATTATTGGGCCACAAGTCTTGTTTCAGGGATGTTCATCGGTACGTTTTTTTGGGGTTCCATCTCCGACACGAAAGGTCGAAAATTGCATTAATAATGAGCCTTTTACTCGACGCAATTGCCGGCGTCCTCTCGAGCTTCTCCGTCAACAAATACATGCTAATGGCTTTCAGAATTTTCAATGGATTCAGGTTCTTTTTCATTGTTTTTTAATCAATCATATTTGAAAAGCATTATTGGGCCACAAGTCTTGTTTCCGGTGAGTTTTAAAATACGAAACTGAATTTTTTTAAAACATATGCTCCTATTTATTTTTTTTCTTCTTTAACGAGGGTTTTCAACTAAAGAGTTGTATCACCTCCGCATGTTTTCCTATCGGAAAAATATATTTAGGTTCATTAGGTTCAACTTAGGGCCACCACGACGCCAGTTGTTAATTTATGTAGGTCAACGATCACCTAAGCCAGTGTTTCTCAATCTTTTGAAGCCTGGACCGGTTAAATTTTTTAACGGGCGGTTAAGTTTTTGTCCTTTACTTAACGGCCGGTTTACTTTTTAACGGGCGGTTAAGTTTTGCCCTTTACTTAACGGGCCGGTTAAATATTAACGGGCGGTTAAATTTTTGCCCTTTACTTAGCGGGCCGGTAAATTTATTAACGGGCGGTTAAGTTTTTAGCCTTTGAGCCTAAGCCTAGTTTTCTTGAACGGATTAAACTAGGAAGAGGAAAAAAATTAGAAAATACCTAAAAGTTTGTCCGCCAGAGAGATTAGGCTTCTAGCCCAAACCACAAACTAACCTATGAAGCCGAGGTGACGAAATGCCCTTTGATCCTCCTCCTAGAGTCGGTTCATAAAAATAAAAAATCCAGGGGCCGCAATGTCGACCTGTCTACCCGGATTGCATTACAGTAAAGATAAGGGGAAAAGGAAAGAGTAGTTTGGAAAACATTTAAGATAAGATTCCAGATCAGGCTTCACTTCATCACTGCTATGGCTCATTTGGTGGAATGTTGGGCTAGAACCCAAAGGTTTGAATCCACTGGGTTACTAACTTTTCTACTCATTTCCTCTTCCTAGTTTACTCCGTTTATTAATAAAAATGACAATGTGGGAGAAGCAAGAGCATTGCTTATTAATCCGCTAGGATTTAACCGACGCATTTCTATCTAAAAGAGCCGATTTTAGGAACAGTGGTGAGCCTAATAGCAAATCCGGCTCCACTTGTTTAAGTTACATCATGTTTTGACAAATGAAGCGGCCTCACCAGGAGACCAGGATGGTGGCCAAAAAGAATCTCACCCTACACTTAGATTCCATATATCAGCATCCCCTTGAGTAGATCGTGTTCGACAAACCTTCAAGAAAAATATACTAGATGCTAAAAATGCTGTAAATTTTTAGGTTAAAGTCCTTATTACTCAGAAGCAGCAAAAAATCTTAGAAAATCAAATCTCTATCATCTATGATAAAGCAACAGTTCATCGATTTATTTGCTTCATACAAAGTCCTTTTCGGAAAAGAATTCGTCGTTCGTACGATATTGTGCTGTTTGATCAACTCTCTTTTAACTTTGGGTAAAAAAAACTTTTAACTATTAATAGAGATTGAATTAATTTGTCGTCAGTTATTTGACGATGATTTGGGTTCCTGAAATGTTGGAACGGTATGAAAAGTATGAGAATGAATACCACGAGATGACCACGATGTGCGACGCTTCGGAAAAAATGAACTCGGCCTCTCCAACTGACGAAGGGTGCACAGGATCACCGATGGCATTTACATTAAGACCCTCATTATAACTTCTTGTAGCATTCCGTTCCTCATCATAGCATTTACACTTTTACAGTTTTTCTCCAAAAAGTTATGCTTGTGAGTCAAAAAGTATAAAATCCACAAATCAATAAAACCATAGGCGGAGATTTTAGTCGCGGGTATCTCAAGCATGCTCTTCACTAGCATGAAAAACGAAATAGTTATGATTACTTTTTGCTCGATATTCGAGTCAGCCTCAAATCTTTTAGAAACTCTTTTGTTTATCATTGTCGTCGATATATTTCCCACAATCGCGTAAATATCTCGTTTGATTATTAAATTAAAAAGCGATAATTCGATTGCAGCGGTACAGCACTTGCGGCACTGCATGTTCAGGACGTTTTGCAGCAGTCATCGGGAATGTCTTCATGGGCGAGCTCATCGACAGCCATTGCCAAATTCCAGTTTACACATTCGGAGCTTTTTATTTTGGTATGTTAAATTATTTGATTGCCAGTCTTTGGCTATACGGGTCTCTCTAGAGAACTAACTGTGGACAGCGGCCTTTACACTTTGACTCCCGGGATTTAATCATTAGTACGATCTTCCAATTTATTGGAAAGTTATTGATTACACCAAAATGCTTTTCTGGTGCTCATATTGAGTGGTCAAAGTTTCGCCGATTCTGACGTGGGTTTGACAATGCAATGGGGGAGAAGGCTTTTAGTGTTTTTACCAAAGGTCTCTTTTTTCGCAACGCCGCCGAGGGGAGCTTTGAAAACGGGAGCGCGGGCGCTTTATCTCTCCTCCTTCACTACAGTGTACATCGGAGAGCGGGAAGTTGATTTCATATTAGGGGCACAAAATAAAACTCGGCTAAAATCTACAAAATTCAAATTTACCCTGTGGCTGAGTTTCATTTTGTACACCTAATAAATAAAAATTGTAGGAAATTTTATTTTCTATAAATTTGTACTTAATTATTTTTTTCTCTAGGATGCACCATTTTCGGAAAATAATTTTTTTTAATAAATTTATCTTGAAAACAGTGCGTTCTAGAGAAAAAATGAATAGAATAAAAATTAAGAGAATTGATTTCCAACTGATTTTATTTAGTGCATTTTTCAATATCTGTACGGTTTACGATTTACAAGCCTTTAAAAATTAACCTTCTTAATGGTTATACTTCAATAACCTTCTTACACGGAGAAGGTCACTTTTGATGGACTTTAACGCCTAAAACGTTCAAAATTTTGAAAAATGAACTACTATGTGTACAAAATAAAACTCGGCTAAAATCTACAAAATTCAAATTTACCCTGTGGCTCAGTTTCATTTTGTATACCTAATAACTTTTTCTGACTGCTGTAGAATTATTTTGGGAGGCGGGGTCTTCATGATAGCGGTTATTTTTATTCTAACGATTTTTAACTTTTATTTCAGCCGGTGCTACACTTGTTTTGTTTTTACCACTCGAGACATCTAAATCTTGAGCCTATTTTAACATTCAGCAAATACCTTATATTTACCTACATAAATTTTACCTCAATATAGTAATGCCTTTTATTATTTGTATTTTTTATTCTCTTCTTATTTTTTTAACCAGGAAGAGCCTATAAAAACCGTTTTTCAAAAGTACAGTTCTATTTACCGAAAGACGTTGTTTTTTAGATAAGGTTCTATGGAAACTGATTACAGTACGATTTACAAAGTGACATATTTAAGAGAAGAGTTACTATTAATTTAAGAGAGGTCATTTACGTTTACACTTTAAATTTTTAAAAATGGATTTTGTAACAAAGAAAAAAAATATCTTGATTTATGGTCAAATTTTTCCACTGTTGAATCAAGAAAGAGGCCCTTAAAACCAGAATATTAGGGTAATTGTTTGAACTCATGAACTGCCTCAACATGAATTTATGTAATTTCATGTTTGTTTTTTTACGTAAGGGACGTAGCAATAAAATAAAAGGCCTTCGATTGTTCTTTGTTTTTCTCTCCCTACCCGTCTTCTCTATTATCTGCGAATTCAGTCTTTGAAAAACGATTATTGCATCATTTAGAAAAAAAAATTATAAAAATTTAATGAGAGATAAATTGTAAGTCAGTTGTCTCTTATGGTTAGGGTGACAAAGATCGATGAAATAGAATGAAAGGGAAGGCGGAAATTTCGAATGCCAAGTTGGACGCGAACGATGTAAACGCTCTTGCGTACAATAAAGTCGTCGAAGGCCTCAGAAAGGAGACGCCCAGAGAAAGTAAGCTGGAAAAACATCTTTCACGAAATAAAATAAATTTTTTTTTCTTCATAGAATCAAATAGCATTGGACAAGAATCAGTAGATTTTGAGACTGCCATCTCTAAAGCGGGTAAAATTTATTTTATTTTTTATATTGTTTCATTGTAACTTTTTTTTCTACCCTAGGATGTGGGAAGTTCAATTATTTTTTAATGTTGATTGCGATACCTGCGTCATGTTCCTCAGGATTTGTGACGGGAGCCGTTTCCCTGGTACTTCCGGTCGCTGGTTGCGACCTCGAACTTACCTCGATTCATAAAGGTCTCCTCAATTCTGCCCCTTATTTAGGTAGGTGTATAAAAAAATACATGGCTTTCCAGTTTATAGTTTAATAATATATTTTTCAGGAATGGTTCTTTCCGCTTTTTTCTGGGGATTTCTTTCGGACGCTTTCGGTCGACAGAGGCTCCTCACGTACGGCTTCCTGCTTGACGCTTGTATGAGCGTCTGCGCGAGCTTAGCGCCCAACTTGACTCTTATGCTATTTTTTAAATTTTTAAGCGGAATCATGTGCGCAAAACACTCCTTTTTAAAAACTTTTAAAATAATTGTTTTTTTTTTTAAGGGTATGCGGTCCGTATTCCATTTTTATGGCGTACCTCTCGGAAGTGTTTATGGACACCAAAAGAGATGTCGCCGTTTTGTCAGCCGGATTCTTCTCAGCAGTTGGAAACATATTTCAACCAAGTACCTAACTAAGACAATTTTTTATTTATTAGGTGTACAAAATGAAACTCAGCCACAGGGTAAATTTGAATTTTGTAGATTTTAGCCGAGTTTCATTTTGTACACCTAGTAGTTCATTTTTTCAAAATTTTGAAATTTAGGCGTTAAAGTCCATCAAAAGTTGACCTTCTCCGTGTAAGAAGGTTATTGAAGTATAACCATTAAGAAGGTTAATTTTTAAAGGCTTGTAAATCGTAAACCGTTACAGATATTGAAAAAATGCACTAAATAAAATCTGTTGGAAATTTAATTCTCTTTAATTTTTATTATTCATTTTTTCTCTAGGACGCACTGTTTTCAAGATAAATTTATTTAAAAAAATTATTTTCCGAAAATGGTGCATCCTAGAAAAAAATAATTAAGTACAAATTTATAGAAAATTAAATTTTCTACAATTTTTATTTATTAGGTGTACAAAATGAAACTCAGCCACAGGGTAAATTTGAATTTTGTAGATTTTAGCCGAGTTTCATTTTGTACACCTAATATTTATTTTATTTTTATTTTTTTTTTACAACCAACTACACAGTTGTACGAGTTTTTTCTTGTTTAAAAACCTCCCTTCGAGTGATCTGTTCCTTAACATAAAAGGAATTCTTCCGATTTCCCTCCTTTTTTTAAACTACCTACCTGCAGTCCTAGAACGGATGGTTCTCATTGGCTGATATATGATTTCCACTTAAATCCTTGCCCAAGTCAAGGAACAGAAAAGGATGTTCCTTTTGGATAAGGAAAGGGAGGTTTCAAGGAACGTTTACAAATAAGGGCCTACAGATCGCACACTAAAAATCAAAATTTTTGTTGTTTTATTTTTTTAAATTTTTGAACCAGTTATCAAAATAGATTTTCTGGAAGAAATCTACCTAATAAATACTAGTTAAAACGTTTTAATTCTATCTTAAGTTTAGTGGCGACACCTATGGGAAGCCAATCTAAGCACTCCCGTTTCATCTTGATCAAGGAGCTAGCGCCATCTATGAGTTTTCTTAGAAAAGTGTTACCCTGAAAGCAGCCCTTACTTGTTAAATAATTACTTTTTATTATTTATTGTTTCAGTCCTTGCCATGTACATAATACCGCTTGAATTCGATATTCCTCTATTTCTTGGACTTCGTCTAAAACCATGGCGGCTTTTTCTCCTTGTATGCAGCGTCCCGTCACTTGTATGCGGAATCAGCTCGTATTTCTGCGTCGAAAGTCCTAAATTCTTGATGGATCACGGGAAAAAAGAAGAAGCTCTCACTGTTTTCAAAAAGATCTACACCATCAACACAGGTCTTCCGAAAAGCACCTATCCTGTAAATCCGAGAACTTTTAAATTCGAAGAGTAAAAACGAAAAGTTTCAGGTGAAACATTTGCATGATCCTAGAAGACCCTCGGCGATAGAACGAGGGAAAGAAGATCAGAACAAATCGTTTTATGAATTGTCGAAAGACGGCATACAGCAAGCATTTGTTCTTCTCAAGCCTCCTTACGTTCAAAGGGCTTTCTTCTTTTTTACGATTCAGTTCGGAAGTATGGCTTGGTTAGTAAAAAAGCATTTTCGAAAAACATTTTCTTCATTTTTCTTCTGTTCACCAGCCTGAACGTACTTCGCCTTTGGCTACCCCAGATGCTATCCCTCGTCGAGCTTCAAAACAAAGACCCCTCGACGAACTTAACTGGTCAAGGGGTTTGCGAAGTTTTCGTTGAAAAATCTAAAGAGGAAGAAGCAAACTGCAAAGATGTAAAGCCCCTTTTTTTTCAGACCAGCATTAGAATAAGCAAATTTTTTAGATGGTTATGGAGCCAACGGTTTTCTTAGACATGATTTGGATCAACATTGGAACTCTATTCGCCCATATGGTGTTTATCGCAGTCGTCAAATACGTCGGGAAAAAATTAATTATAAGTAAGTTTATAATCTTTTATGAAATGAACAATCCGTGGATCAGAGATAGGCATAATCGAAATCATAATATGAGGCGCTCCGGGTACGAAGGGCGAACTCGACAAAACGTAGTTTCGAGATATTCGCATTTTAAAGTTTCGGTTTTTACGTATTTAAAGGGGAAAAAATGGCGAACTCAACATAAAATTTATATGGGTGTATTCACCAAGAGGTCTAGAATCTGAAAATGAAAAAAAAAAAAAAACTGGAGGACCCTTCCCCAAAAACCCGACGTCGAGGGTATCACAATAACTTCTTTAAGGAAGTTAAAAAAATTTGTCCGATGTCGAGTTCGCCCTTCGTACCCGGAGCGCCTCATATGTTCATGAGCTTTTTGAAAAAGGAAAAAATCTTTGTATATAACAATAATTTAAAAGTGTT